>CAUYLG010046701.1:0-267699 GCA_963573385.1 Cacajao melanocephalus | reverse complement strand
AGTGACCACATAATTGGAAGTAAATCACTCCTCAGCAATTGCATAGCATTTCACAGGTTTAAGTAAAACTCTGGTTGGCTGCTTGTTTGTTATTTTCATCCCTTATTCCTTCCTGTCTCCATTGTTAAGCACAATTATTGGCATAAAAGAGGTTTTTAATACTCATTTTTAGACTGCATTCTAGTCTGGGCAATAGAACAAGAATCCTGTTCTCTCTCCCTCTTTCTTTCTCTCTTACTTTCTTTTTTTTTCTTTCTTTCACTCTCACTTTCTTTCCTCTCTTTTTCTTTCTTTCAAAAAAAAAATCCAAAACTGACCAGTTTGGTTAAATATATTATAACGTAGTCATAATGCAGAATACATGCAGTTATTAAAAATAATGTGGTAGAACTATATTGGTATGGAAAGATATTCACAATATTTGGGTGAAAAATTTACTAGAATCACCCAATTTTGAAAGGAAAAAATATCATATGTTTTTATATATGCAGAGAAAAACATATGGACAGAAAAGTATCAATATATTAACAATAGCCCATTTGTCTCTAGCTGCTGGGTTTGTGGGTGAGTGTAATCTTTTTACTATCTATAATGAATATGTATTACTAATTAAAATATGAATTTTAAACATTTCAGGCTATTACATAATACATAGATTTTGTTCATTATTTTCAGTCTAATTTTCAGGGAAAATGCAGATTTGGTCCTTAATACATAATTAATATCCATTACATGATTCTTTAGCAAAGATATTATAAAGTTATAGTACTTAAATTATAATAAATAAGTTTGCTAGTCATGACCTCCTAAATATTTCATAGCTAACTGAGGGTTATGAACTGCAGTTTTATTATATTTTCTGTCATTTTCTTTGACAGAAAATATGATAAAATGAAACATTCCTAATTTTTCTTTAACATTAAGTTTGCAACAGTAGGCAATCCTCAATGAAAATCATCATATTTTTAGCTGCAAAATAGGAAACACTTCTTCCAATTCCTGCCATAGAACTTCTCTAAGAATAAAACAGCTGCTTAGCTAGCCTTGCCTTTAAAGGAAAAAATGCTGTCATTAAACTGCTGTTTTGTCTGGGTATTTTGAGTCGAGTTGCTTCAATGGCTATTGTGTAACACTGTGCCTCCTGTCACACTACCAACCTGCTGGGCTTATGTGAGCCACTTAAGCCCAGCTTAAACCCGGGCTTAGAGCTGGCTCTAACCAAGACTGGTAGAAGTCAAGATTTATTTATGCTGGGGCTGCTGAATAAGGCAGTTACTCATGAGGACATTTTTAAACTGGTACAAGTAAACCCAGGACCCCTTTAAGGGAGAAGTCACAAACAAACACATCAAGTCTGGAGTTGGACATGTGTCTCTGGAGAAGAGACACGGGTGAGGGAAGATGATGCTTGCAGATTTCCAATGTGCACCTTCCTCTTTAGCTGTGGCTGGTTGAGTTACCTGAGTCATTGATTTTGTCCCCTCTAGATGCTGCCCTGAATTTCACTTTTGTTTGCTTTCATAATTTAGTGACCAGAATAACAGTCTGACAACCATTCCACAAAGTATTTGCCTCAAGTCAAAAATACCCTCCAAAAAGTTGTTGATGAATATAAGGCCAATTTCATGCTCTCTTAAAATAATGACACGAGTAGAAACTGAATAAGTTTCATAGTTCATGTCTCTTGTTCTAGACCTCTACATCAAGAAATGTCACAATTTTCAAGGCATATAGATTCAGTTAAAAAAAAAGCTATAATTTTACCATTTTCAGAATTTAGCTGGAAAACAAATTTTGTACATCTATAAGTTGAAAGAACTAGATGAAATGATTTTAAATAGAGGTGTTGAGTGAGAACATTCTCTAGCACCTTATCTGGCAATATTGGATGTTGTAATATAATCTTAACAGTGTACAATGTAAAGATACCAATGTATACTGTTAACAGTATACCTCATAATATTAAAAACTCTTATAAAACTCATCTTAACGACAGAATAATATTCTAAGATGTGATTATTTAACAGTTTTATAAACCTTATTCCCTTTTTTGTTATTTTAAACAATATTACGATTTCTAACTTCATGAAAAAAATCTTCCAAATTTCAGGTCATGCCTTTAGGATAGATTCACAAAGTAGAATTACCATAATAAACATTTTAAAGGTTACATTGCAAAATTATTTTCTAAAAGGCCTGTGGCAATTTTCATCCCCACCTGCAGTATCGATAGCCACTTCCGTGTTTCCTCATTCATATTAGGCATCTCATTTTCGAAAATGAATACATACAATTTTTTTAAAAGATTTGATACGTTGATTGATAGGTTAAGAATTTTGTTCACTGTTGAATTTGTATTTATTTTTGTTTACAGTGAGATTAAACACTTTTCCACATGTGATTTAGTCATTTGTATTTCCTCCTGTGTGTATTGTTGCACAGGCCTTTTGCCTGAAAAGGACCACTTCCTTTTCAGTAATAATCAATATTAACTGCCATGATGACTACTACGACAGGAAAGCTGATTCAGTGTGGGCTTGAGGGAGGAAGCAGCAGAAGTCTGTCTGCTGGAAAGTGACCTTTGAATGGATATCCAAACGGTGGGAGGTAGAGAGATTGCGCAGTAGCTTTCCTGGCAGAGGGACAGAATCGTTTGTTTTGAGGCAGATTTGACCTGTGAGTCCAGGGCTGTCCAGAGAATAAAAATGCTGGCTCTAAGGGACATGAGTATTCTGGTCAAATGAATAACATCTTCATCCATGTTTTGAGGAAACAGACCTCAAACTACTATGATATTACTGTGATAAAATAGATGATGACTACTATGATACAATAATTTTTCATTCCTAGACAATGTATTAAAATATATTCTCATATCAAAACTCAGGGTCTAAAACCTTCTCCCGTCTAAAGTGCTACTTTATCATAAAATAATGAAAAGTTTTAAGATAGCTAAGAAAAGTAAGACCCTACAAATTTATTATAATCATTTCTTGCCAAAAACATTTTCATTTATGCTGATACTTCAAAGACAAGGACTTTTAAATTTCCTCTTTTTCCTAAATGCCATAAAAGTAATAGTAACTAATATGTTGGGCCATTACTTTAAGAAATGTTATTTACACAACATAAAATTCCTTCATGAATGAACAACAAAATATTTTTTAATTGTATTGTGGTCCAAAAGACCTTAAAAAATAAAAGCAGCTTACTGAGCTGAAACTAATTCTTGATCTATTTGCAGCCATCAGCATAACTATCACAAAACTTTCAGGACATACTTATGGTGTCATAGGGAAGGCAGTCATAATGTTTTCATATGGGTATTTTATTAAGTAAAAGCACTTTAAATCAGTGCTTTTGAAACTGTGAATCATGATCATGACCATTAGTGAGTCATGAAATCAGTGGATCAGACTGGCTTTTTTTTTTTTTTTTTTTTGAGATGGAGGTTCACTCTTTTTGCTCAGGCTGGAGTGCAATGGTGTGATCTCAGCTCACTTCAACCTCTATGTCCCGGGTTCAATCAATTCTCCTGCCTCAACCTCCCCAGTAGCTGGGATTATAGGTGCACGCCACCATGACCTGCTAAGTTTTGTATTTTTAGTAGAGATGGAGTTTCACCACATTGGCCTGGCTGGTCTTGAACTCCTGGCCTCATGTGATCTGCCCACCTCGGCCTCCCAAAGTATTGGGATTACGGGTGTGAACCACTGCTCCCAGCCTTTTTTTTTGGAAATGAAATCGAATGGAAGGAAAAAGAAAAGAGCATTGCATATAATAAAGGTCAGTATTATTCCAAGTGGATGTGCCACACTGCTATGTAAAATGCATCCCTACTGTAAGGCTATGGTCAAACCAATTTCAAAAGCACTGGAATCCAGGCATGATGGCTCATGCCTGTAATCCTACCACTTTGGGAGGCCAAGGCAGGAGAAAGGACCACTTGAGAAACTCAAGGCTATGCTGGGCAGCATAGTGAGACTCTGTCTCTCCAAAAAAATAAAAAATTATAATAAATAAAAATTAGTCTAGCATGGTGGCACATACCTGTAGTCCTAGCTACGCAGGAGACTGAGGTGAATGAATTGCTTGAGCCCAGGTGGCCAAGGCTGCAGTGGCACATGACTGCACCACTGCACTCCTGCCTGGGTGACACAGCAAAGCCCTGTCTCTAAAAATAATAATAATAATTGTTTTTTAAACATTTTAAAGCACTAGACTTTACATAATAGCTGGTATACCTCTCATTTTTAAAAAGTCTTAAATTAATTCTATCCTCACCCCAAAGATTATTCTCCGTTAATATTAGCCTTTAATAAGGTATATTTAAAGTTAAATGTGCTGCTACCGTGTGGAACACACTATTCTAGGTTCTGAGGAGGCAATGGTGATAAACTGGGATCCTAGCTCTCATACAGCTTCCATAAAGTTGGGAAGACAGATGGAATATATGAAATACAAAGTCAAGTTGTTCTGCAAGCACCAGGAAGAGAAGAAGGGTAATGAATGGTAAGGCAATGACTCAGGTGCAATTTTATGTAGGATGGTCAAAGAATGCATCACTGAGAAAGTGACATTTGAATAGAGTCCAACATTTACTTTTTTAATCCAGCATTTTTAATGTTATTTTAAATTTAAATGAACATTTTGATAAATAATAGCTAACAACTGCTGAGATTTAAAATTTTACAAACTATTTCATTCCCTTTTATGATGCTTAACTTTTTGTTCATTTATATATTTAGTCATTTACTCAACAAATATTTATTTTGTGCTTACCAAGGGCTGGCCACTGTACTGAGCCCTGGGGATTGAACTGAGGAAAAAACGAACTTAATTCTTGCCCTTAGAAGTGCCTGGCCTACTGGGGTGTACACTGAGGCAAGAGAACCACTGGTACCTAGGAGGTGGAGATTTTTTTGTACACTGGGCTGTACAAAAAGAAAAGAAATAGGCAATTCCAAAGTGATAAATGGATCATGGTGTAGTACAGATTGCAGTTCCCTTCTTGGAAGATCAGAGAAAGCTTCCTGGAGGAATAATGATTAAACTGAGATGTGGAGGGTAAAATTAAATTAAATTCAAAAATTTTACACACATTGACATTTTAAATTTTAGTTGAGACCACAGGGTTTTAATGGTGCTTAATAAGAAACTTTGAGTTGTGACAAAAGTACTTTTAACTTCACTGGATTTGTCATTACCCTCTGATTAAAAAAAAATACAGAAGTTTAGAGAATGTTTACACACTTGTTACCATTAAATTTAAGTTAAATCTATAATCATTCTGTATCTTATAATCATAAACTTAGATTTCCCTCTATTTCCTAAGATGGGCAAAGAGTGTCCCAGTAATATTCAGAGGTATGCTTTTGCAGTTTGAAGGGCTGTTGATTTATAATCTGGAGACTGCAAATGTTTGTACTACAGAACTGTAGTCTACTCTGTAGAATGTTGTCATAGAGAATCGTGTTTGTTCACTTGAGGTTGCAAACTGTGTTTGTCATTCGAGGTTAAACTTCCTCACAGACCCTATGATAATTAACCAGTAAGACCTCACTGATGTTATAATGAACTCAACCAGTATAAAGGCCTGGGGGTTTTCTTGGTGTAAGAAAAGTATTTGAAGCTTTGTCCTTGCATAGTTTATACAAATAAAAATAAATAGGTAAGGCTAAGCCAATTAATTTCAAGCACAACCCTAAATCTCATTCTTCTGCAGAAGTTGGCACACAAGGTGTAGCAAAAGAGTCTAGTTTTCCAGATCAAGGGAATTGAATACAGCAAAGTCCTCAAGGCCAAAACCAGCAGGTTTGTTTCAGGAACTTGAAAGTAGTTCAGATGCAAAACTTCCAGGTGAAGAGGGCAGATTGCTTAGATGGTCTTATCCCTCTCCCTGACCTAAATTTAATCCACTAATGCAATGCCCTCCAAAAATGGCATTTCATAACCACCACCAGCCATTTTTTTATCCAAAACATTTATCACTCTATAATATACCATATATTTTCTTGATTTTCTCCCCTCCACCCATTCCCACCACCATTAGATATAAGCTCATGGAGTACAGTAATTTTGTCTGTTTTCCTTACTAGTGCTCCAGATTGAGGATAGAAGAGTAAAAACTGATTGGAATTTCAAGGCTGAGGCTTATTAATTTTGACCTTTACTCTAGATCCAAGGTGTTTTGGGTAGACTATTTTCGACTCCCCTCATCCCCACCCCTAAATTCCATGTTAGTATTTCAAAGTATTTCCCTTTGGGCTGGTTGGAAATTTCCCAGAGAAGAGTCTTCCAGTTTCCTGCCTGGAGGGTAAGGTCCAGGAAACAGTTAGATTCTGGGAGAGAGGTCTGGGGTACCTGCACCATGGGCATTAAAATTCAAGCAGCCCCTACACCTATGCTTTCCACAGAGGGTACCATTCCTTCGCCTATGCCTGGTATCACTCCAGAAGATAAACCTAGAAGACAAATTCCAGAAGATAAACCTCCAGTCTTCAAAGGGGCTACAGCCTTAGCCCCCAGTGATCTAGAGTGGGGCAAGAGGTGAGAAAACCAGAACTCCAGAACACAAAAGCCTGCCTCCCTTCCTGGAAGGGTGAAGGAAAAAAATCACCTTTCCTTCTTTCAGTGATGAATCTGATCCAATAGGAAACCAGTTCCAAGTACATTTCTAGTTTAAATTATTATTCTACACTGTGCCACATTAGCTAACACCAATGAAATCTGGGGAAGCCCATTATTTTACAACTCATTAAAAGAGAAGAGTTCCAGCTGCCTTCATAAACATTTGTTCTCTTTTTGATGTGCTTTTTAGGGCATACTAAATAAGAGGCCGATGGTAAGACATTAAATGTTAAGCTAAGCATTTAACTAAAGTCTACATCTGTGTTTCCAATGGGAGGAGAAGAGTTTGGGTTTAAATGTTTGACATCTTACACTTGCACAACATTCTTGTAGCACTATGGCAATTATACTAATTATATTTCTGATGGCATTATGACAAGTTTGTATTATGTGTGTTTAAGAAAATATTTGCGAATTTGAGCAGGGTAGTTCATTCTCTCCACCCCCATAACCCAGGTTTCCAAATCTTCTCTGAAGAGGTCAGAGGAATTAGAAAAGTAACCCAGGGCTGGGCACAGTGGCTCATGCCTGCAATCCTAGCACTTTGAGAAGCTAAGATGGGCAGATCACTTGAGTCCAGAAGTTCAAGACTAGCCTGGGCAATATGGCAAAACTCCATCTCTACAAAAAATATAAAAGTTAGCGGGGCATGATGGTAAGTGCCTTGTAGACCCAGCTATTTGGGAAGGCTGAGGCAGGAAGATCATCTGAGCCAGGGGAGGTTGAAGCTACAGTAAGCCAATGATTATGCCACTGCACTCCAGCCTGGGTGACAGAAACTTTGTCTCAAAAATATAAAAATAAAAGAGAGACCCATTCACGTGACAATTTGCCGGGGGATGTTTCTGCACAGCCTCAGCCTTTGCTCAGCCTTGGTCCTAAGATCTCTTTTGAAGAGGTTCCTGTTGAACTAAAAGTCTACTCAAGTCTCTCATTACTTAAGGTCCAGGACCTTGGCTAAGGACACCTGTTATGAGGTGAAAGTACTCACAGCTTCAACTGAAAAAACGGCTCCAAGTCTTTTGGAGAAGCTCTTAAATATCAGTTGATATTAATGTTGCTATTTTCTATCACAATGACAGTCAGCACAATGCTGTGCCTTATTGCAACACCCCCTACTCACCCAGGGAAGCAGCAGAGGCCAGGATATTGTCATTAACATTCAGCATACTTTTCAGTAGACTTTTCTACATTGCCTTGCAGCCTCAAGAGCAAAATCATGTCCAAGTTAGCTCAGCTCAAGACACAGAAGCAAAAAGCTGACTTTTAATCCTGTCTTCTCTTTCTGTACTTCCAACTTCTGCCAGTTCCCTTCAACAGTCTGGCTGATAATGGTTAGGCCCCATTTATCAACTCAAATATTAAAATATGGCTCTTCACTTACCTGTCTATAATACGTTCCATATGGATCTCTGGCTTGAGACATTCCCTCTTTTTCTTCCTCATCCTTCTACCTCAAATGAACCACATCTCTCTTCTTTATTAATATTTAGGATTTGACCTGTCTTATGCAGGACAGGTCTTTTTTTTTTTTTTTTTTTTTTTGAGATGGAGTTTCGCTCTTGTTACCCAGGCTGGAGTGCAATGGCACGATCTTGGCTCACTGCAACCTCCGCCTCCTGGGTTCAAGCAATTCTCCTGCCTCAGCCTCCTGAGTAGCTGGGATTACAGGTGCATGCCACCATGCCCAGCTAATTTTTGTATTTTTAGTAGAGGCGGGGTTTCACCATGTTGACCAGGATGGTCTCTATCTCTTGACCTCGTGATCCACCCGCCTCGGCCTCCCAAAGTGCTGGGATTATAGGCATGAGCCACCACACCCGGCCGGGACAGGTCTTTTAAATTTCCTTTACACAAGGCAAGCAGAACCCTCAAACAGCAACTGAATTCACATATATTTCTGATCAAAGAGAAGGAGGTAGAGGGGAAAGGAGGCAAAAGAACTCGCTGCAACACTGGAGTTTCATAGCACAGAATATTCAGTACGTCTGTTAAAAGTTTATGGACTCCCTTAACTCTATGTATACAAATATTTCATTTGATGAACTTCATTGATCTAAGAAGTAGTAGTAAGAAAAATGGCCTTCAAGATCAAGTCCTTTGCCGGACCTTCCACTAATTCTCCTGGTTCCAAGCTACCAAGTTGCAAATAAATTACAACAATGAGTCAAGATCACTATTTTGCAGATGGGAATTCTGGAACTCTCAGATAGATGAAGACATCCTTCTCAAATAATGGTTATTTACCTAATGCTGGTTTAACTTGCTTTTTTAACGTGGCAGCCAAAACACAATCTCCTGTTGGTAACGATGGAGAAATTTTATTCAGTAGAACTCCTTTTAGGGAAAGCACTGTACTTGTTTCAAATGAATGTCTTGATAGGACCTTTTGGGAGTATTTAAAACAAGGCCACCAACCCAAGTGTCCATCAGTGGATGAATGGATAAATAAAATGTGGTGAAGGGAGCCAGAATATGCCACCCCAAAATATGCCGCTTTTACATAAGAATTATTTGAGCTAAAGACAATTCAGAAACAGCAGACAGAAAATAAAACAAAACAACTCTCTGCCCTCCCCTTATCTGGGTAAAAGCAGAACGTGAATCACCATTTTTAATGGAAAAAATAAACTGTAAAATAGTTTAAAGAGATTTTTCTGAGCCAATATGCATGGCCATGGCCTGGGGAGACCCAATCTCAGGTGGTCTTAAGAAAGTGCACTCATGGCTGGGCGCAGTGGCTCACACCTGTAATCCCAGCTCTGTGGGAGGTCAAAGCAGGTGGGTCACTTGAGTTCAAGACCATCCTGGTGGTGAAATCCTGTCTATACTAAAAATACAAAAATTAGCTGGGCATGGTGGTGGGCACCTGTAGTTCCAGCTACTTGGGAGGCTGAGGCACAAGAATCACTTAAACCTGGAAGGTGAAGGCTGCAGTGAGCCGAGATCATTTCATTGCACTCCAGCCTGTGTGACGGAGTAAGAATATATAAAAAAAAAAAAAAAAAAAAAAAATCAGGGAAAGTGTGCCCAAGGCAATCAGGTTATAGTTTGATTTTGTACAGTTCAAGGACACAGGAACTACAGCTAAAGACATAAATCACTTCATGGAAGGTAACATTGGTTCAGCCCTAAAAGGCAGGACATCTTGAGGTGGGGAGAAGGGCACTTACAAGTCATAGGTGGGTTTTTGGGATTCTTTAGTTGGCAGTTAGTTGAAAGGGATGTGACTTAATCCTTGTCTGGCATGGTCATAGGTCCCTTTTATAATTTGATATCTTGTTGTCACAAAGAGTCTGTTTTGTCAATCTTATGATCTGTATTTTAACATTAATGCTGGTTAGTTGTGCCTAAACTCCAAAAGGGAGGAAATATAACAAAGTATGTTCAACCTTACTTCTTGTCATGGCTGGAAATTCAGTTTTTAAACTTTTTGGGGTCTCCATGGCCAGGAAGGATCTGTTCAGTCAGTGTGTGGGCTTAGGATTTTATTTTTAGGTTATGCATTTATAAAAGTGTCCTCTTCCTTACCAAGGAAGAGAACAACCCTTAATGAAATTGCCTGATGGGTGCGGTCTGCCCACTGCACAGACAAATCCTATCTACTGAGATTGTGGTACTGCAATAAGGAAAGAGTTTAATTAACTCTAGGCTGGTCACATGGGAGATGGAGTTACTACTCACATCAGTCTTCCAGAAGGTTTGGAGGTCGGGGTTTTTTAAGGACGGCTTGGTGGGTAGGGGACTAGGGAATGGGTGTTATTGACTGACTGAGGATATAATCATAGGTTGTAGAAAATGGTCCTTATGCACTGAGTCTACCTCTGGGTGGGGGCCACAGGACTGATGAATCATGAGTCAGTAGGGTCGGTCAATGGCCAGAATGCAAAAGTCTGAAAAACATCTCAAAAGATCAATCTTAAGTTCCACAATCATGATGGTATCTATAAGAACAACTGGGGAAGTCGCAAATCCTGTGACCTCTGGCCACATGACTCCTGAGCAGTAAGGGAGTATAGAAACTATATTTCAGCAGAATTTAGTCTCCTCACATAATTCTAATCCTGCAGCCTTTCATTGGCTTTACAGAGGTGGTTTCAACCCCTGAACAAGGAGGGGACCAGTGTTAGGGAGGGACTATCATCCTTGTTTCCAAGTTAAACTAGAAACTAAATCCCTTCCATGGTTAGCTTCCTACTCCCAGAAATGAGTGAAGACAGTTGGTCTGTGAGGCTAGAAGCAAGATGGAGTCGGTCATGTTAGAGTCCTCCTGCTGTCATAATGTTTGTAAAGGTGGTTTCATTAATCATAGGGACTCTTCATCATTAGAGATGACCCTAGGTTCTTATCAGCCCAAAGGTTTGGAGAGGAATGTATATAGCAAACCGTACTAAACCACCCTTTTCTTTTATTTATTTCCCCATATATTTCCTTCCCACAAGTTACCACCCCTAGTAACACCCCTTTTCCTTTGTCTTATCAGTCTCTACAATGTATCAAATGTATCACTTTTTGTCAAAATGCTGTGTCACATCTTAGGTATAACTGCTTCTCTGCCCCTTCACTTTTCTGGGAAGGCCTCTGTATACATACATGATAATAAACCTTTCCTCGGCTAATCTGTCTTTTGTCAGTCTGATTTGCAGGGCCCCAGATACTGAACCTAAGAAGACAAAGGAAAACATATTTTTCCTCCCCCAACAGTGGTATATGCATGCAATGAACTATTATTATTCAGCATTAAAAAGAAGGAAATTCTGACATATGCTATAATATGCACGAACCTTGTGGACATTACACTAAGTGAAATAAGCCAGTCACAAAAAAATGAATACTATATAATTCTACTGGTAGGAGTGTCTAAAATAGCCAAATTCATAGGGATGGAAAGTAGAATGGTGGTTGTCAGGCACTAGGGGGAGGGAGAATGAGAAGTTGTTTGTTTAATAGCCATAGAGGTTCAGTTTTGCAAGATGAGAATGTTCTGGAGATTGGTTACCTAGGGGCCAAGGGAAAAGTTCCCCTTCACCTTGTGAAGTTTCATGGAAAAATCAACTCACGAAAGGCAGACTAATTGGAGAAATAACATACAAATGCATTTAATGTGTACACGGGAGCCTTCAGAATGAAGACACGGTAAAGTGCACATTTTTATGCTTAGGTTCAACAAAGTATGTAGAGCAGTGTAGAAATATGACTGGACAAAAGGAGTCTAATCTAACGCAAACAGACGGCGTGAGGAAACCTGGCAAGGCCTGTCTGTCTAGATTCTTCTTGGCCTCTCTGGGCAGCATTTCTTTTTTCCGGATATGGGACAGGACCCTTTCTGGCAGGGGGGTCTTATGACCTATAGTAAAATAAGGTAGGTCAGATCATTTCCCTATGGCCAATTTTTATACAGAACGTAAACCAAAAGGATCCGAGACACATCCCAATCAATGTAGAAAGTTTATTTTGCTATGGTTAAGGACACATCCATGACACAGCCTTAAGAGGTCCTGCCTAGGTACCCAAGGGGGTCAGGCCACAACTTGGTTTTATACATTTTAGGGAAACATGAGACATCAATCAATACATGTAAGATGTACATTGGTTTGGCCCAGAAAGGTGGGACAGCTCAAAGAGAGGACTTCCAGGTCATAGGGAGCTTTAAAAATTTTCTGATAGGCAATTGGTTGAAAGAGTTATTATCAATAGAAAGGAACGTCTGGGTTATGATAAGAGATTGTGGAGATCAAGGTTTTATCATGCAGATTCAGCCTTCAGAGAGAACAAATGGTAAATGTTTCTTGTTAGACTTAACAAGTCTGTTCTATCAGTAATTCCAAAAGGGATGTGGGAACAGTGAGGCATGCCTGGCTTCCCCTTTTCATCATGGCCTGAACTCATTTTTCAGGTTAACTTTGGGATGCCCTTGCCAAGAGGAGGAGTCCATTCTGATGTTTGGGGTACTTAGAGTTTTATTTTTGGTTTACAAGAAAGGCAGACGAAAAGTTTGAGTCATTTTTAGGTTTTACAGCTGGCTTTGGGGAAAAAGGGTTCTGGTTTCTATGACCCACATGGGGAAAAGGGATTCCAGTTTCTATGACTAGCCTCAGGAAAGAAAGGAACTGAGAGACAGGAGAGCAGGAGAAGGTCACAGAAAAGCCTTTTCTTCTCAGGCTGCTCCTGAGCCTGTCATTTTAGGGTATTGTTTTCTAGGTTCCAGCAGTGACACAGCAATGTGAATATACTTAAGACCTACTGAACTGTGGATTTAAAAATGGTTATGATGGTAAATTTTGTGTCATGTGTACATTACCACAATTTTTTAAAACCTATTTTAAAAAGACCATGAAACACTTTAAACATTTAAAATAATCAAATATTTTTTAAGTTGCTGATTTAAATATACTTATGATGACTTTTCAACTTATACAGTTGTTGTTACGGTGTTTGTTTGTTGTTTGTTTGTCTGGTAGAGATGGGGTTTCACCCTGTTGGCCAGGCTGGTCTTGAACTCCTGACCTCAAGTGACCCACCTACCTCAGCCTCTCAAAGTGCTGAGATTACAGGCATGAGCCACCATGCCTGGCTCATTGGACTTATACAGTTGTTTTTAAAATAAAAAAAAATACATAAGCCAGGCACAGTGTAGCACACCTGTAGTCCTGGCTACTCAAAGGTTGAAGTGGGAGGATCACTTGGGTCCAGAAGTTTGAGGTCAACATGGGCAACATGGTGAAACCTCTTCTTTAAAATAAAATATATGTAATAAAAAGTTTAGGCTGGGCACCATGTCTTACACCTGTAATCCCAGGACTCTGGGAGGCCCAAGGCAGGTGGACTGCTTGAGCCCAGGAGTTTGAGACCAGCCTGGGCAATATGGCAAAACTCCACCTTTACAAAAAACACAAAATTTGCTGGGTATGGTGGCATGTGCCTGTAGTCCCAGCTACTTGAGAGGCTAAGGCAGGAGGATCGCTTGAGCTCACCAGAGGTTGCAGTGAGCTGAGATCACACCACTGCACTCTAGCCTGGATGACAGAACAAGACTCTGTCTCAAAAAAAAAAATTTTTTTAAAGAATACATGTATTTTCATTATTTTTCTCATGACTCTACTCATCCTTCTGATATTTATACCTCAATCCTCCAGACCACTGTCCTTGGGCATTCTATTTGGGAATGGTATCACCCAGTAAGTAGACATTAACAAATTTGCTAATTTTTACTGAGAATGACAGTTCCCAATGCTAAGTTGCATAGCCTTTCACCTGCCTGCCTGGTATATGAAAAAATCAACTCTCAGTTGTTATAGGTAGTCAGCATGATTAATTAAAAATATGTTACTCTTTTCACCTGTTCTGCAGATAGGACGAAGTAGGTTCAGAATGGTTAATTCACCTGAACAAGTCATACCAAAAGGTCTCAAATGAGGACTTACTCAGGGTCAGCTTCCTGGGCTTGAGACCTGTACAGTCACATAGGTCGTCACACTTAGAGGAGCCCTATGCTTGTTTAACGTTTTGCTGCTATTGTCTTGACATTTTTTATATGTGTATATATATATATATATATATATATATATATATATACACACATATTAACAAAAGGCCCCAGCCCCATATTTTCATTTTGCACTGAGCCCTGCAAATTTTCTAATTGGTCTGGGACTTAGGTCACTGACCTCTAAATATGATGTTCTAGGCTCAGCAGTGGGAAGCGTTGTACAAGTAAGGAAGCACTGTCCCTTTAATTCAAGATTCAGTGTCGCTCTTTTATACACAATGTTCATACTGATTTTGCTGTAGAGCACTGCAACGCTAACACCAGAATCTACCATTTAAAGAGAAGCTAGAGCCCTCAATAGTTACATCCAAGTTTCGGCGAGAAATCCCCACAAAGACGAATATAATTTTCTCATAAATATTTACAAGTTTTAAATAGTTGGATGTCAGTCACCCCATTTATCTTGGTGTTTCCTTGTGAATGAAGCCCATCCAATGTCTACATCGTATTGGGAAAAATCTGTGAAGCTAATGCAGAAAGAAGAATCATGAGTGCCAAAAATAAATGTTTCCATCCTGAGCCAAAGAATGAATCACTTGTGCATTCATACGTTATAGAAAATGTGATTCCTTTTTTCCGGTTTTACAAGGCCAACACCTATCAGAAACACAAATTCTGACTTTTACTGACTCAGACTAGGTCTCAAAAGCCATAAAAAGGCCGTTCATGGAAACGAACAAAGAATGTATTTGTATCTTTATCTGAGAAGTCTTGGCAGAATCTCTTTTAAATCAGCAGGGTAATATTTGCTTTCACATTTGTATGTTTTAGTGAGTTTTATAAACCCTGAAGCTAACCGAATTTTGCTTGTAAAGTAGAGAAGTAAACTGATATTGGGAGAGATGCCTGGAAATATAGCAGAGCTGAAATGTTTGTGCCTTGCTTATTAAACATGATCATCCTCACCAGAAATTACCATAGCATCAAGCTTCCCAGAATGTTCTGAGGGCCAGTGCTTCACTTCTTCCTTATTCCTAAGGCACCTAACGTGATGCTAGCATGTGATAAGTACCCAGCAAACCCTCTCTTCACCCTTTCTCCAATTTTGGCCTCTTCTGGGAAATATCCCTCCTTGCACATGATGTTTCACCCACATCCATCTGGACTGAGCAATGCCCCATGCAGCCAACTTTTCATATTCTCTCTTCCACACTTTCATTATAATGTATTTGTCCTTAGTTCCATTGCCTCTAATTTCTTAGATAAAAATTATGTGAAAACTAACTCAGTCTTATGTTTTGAAGAATGAGTGTATTAACACGGTAGCACAAGACTTCTATTCTCCTTTAGGTATTCTTTTTTTTTTTTTTTTTTTTTTTTACAATAACAATGATATTTTAAGACAGTGGCCAATGGAATGAATCTAAAAGTTGAAATGTCTTATTGAGGGAAGTTGTTCTCTTTCTGGGTCCATAGGGGCACATAGTTTTAAGGGCAAGAACTTCCCAGCACCATGCGCCCCTCCCATCTCTCTCCATCTGGGAGATTTAACAGTTTTTGTTTGAATTTTGCGGGCACGGGAAGAAACTAAGAGCCAATCACTCCAGCAGAAGTTCTAAGGAACTCCTTTCATT
This sequence comes from Cacajao melanocephalus, assembly GCA_963573385.1. Taxonomy (NCBI): domain Eukaryota; kingdom Metazoa; phylum Chordata; class Mammalia; order Primates; family Pitheciidae; genus Cacajao; species Cacajao melanocephalus. Next base: position 251,946 of record CAUYLG010046701.1, on the reverse strand, counting down.
GGCCTGGGTCTTAGAGAAGGTAGGGGCTCCTCCCAGGTTAAAAGCCCCCTTCTTCCACACCCCTTTGGACTCCATATTTGGGTCCCCTTCCACGAACACTCCCTTCATGGACGCCTGTCTTCCCCTCCTAAACTCCATCTCTCTCTATTCCTTTCCACTCGGTGTGGGAGCTGCTTTCCTCTCCTGGATTCCATCTTTCTGGAGTCTCTCACTCAGTGTGAGAGTTAGCTGTTCCTTTCTCTCTCCTTCTCTGTTTCTCTCTCTCTAAATAAATCACTATCTATAAACACCTTTGAGTACAGCATTTATGGCGCACTGCGCTGTGGTCCTCTCTCCCATTCTTGAGAGGGCAGGAGACCAAGAACCTGGAGAAACATCCTCTCAGAGGAGCTGAGGGCACCCTAAACCCCTGAACCCCAATATTACATTTTGGAGAGCCAGCCAGGAGAGGGGTACACCCAGAGAGGGGTACACCAGAAATAGGGGTACAGCCAGGAAAGGGGTACGGCCAGAGAAGAAGACCAAAATCGCGCACAAAACCAGCCCCATTCTGTCCTGTCTCTTTGAGAACACCTGAAGCAGCCGCAGCCAGGCAGGGCTGTGGGGAACCCGAGCAGCGGAGCCAAGCCCTGGAGGCACAACCCAGCCCGTCTTAAGCGGCACAGGCCAGCTGGAATTAAAAGCGCAGTTTTTTTACCTTCAAGCTCTCTCTCTGCTTTCCGTCTCCTTCTCTATCCTTCAGATATTATCTCTGGGACCAAAACCTGAGGGAGCCTGTGGGGCGGAGTGGGCGAGCACTGCCCCCAGGCCTTTCGCTCCTTGCCCACTGGGAATGGGGACCACAGAGACCACTGCCCAGCCCCCAGGGTGGGCCCAGCTGCGTGCAGCAAGCCGTAGCCGCCAGCACCAGAGGCTGAGAGGAAAACAGCGGGGAGGGACGAGGTACAGACTCCGCTTGCAGGGGACCAGGGAGCGCAGCAGCCTGGCGCATGGCTCCTGCAGGCCTCTCCGGCCTTCTCCAGTCCCAGACAGCAGGGTAAAAAGGCTCCCCAGGACATTCACCTGCTGGCCGCCCGTTCCTGTGTGGGCAGCGGTTCAGGGAGTGGCCCAACTGCTCACGTGGTTCTGGCGGGGTCAACATGGCGACTGAAAGGCATGGGGGTGGGGGAACTCACTGCGGCTGCAAACACAGCTTTTAAACAGATGCGGCAAGCGGCTTTTTTCCTCTGCCTGTGCGGCTGAGGGAAAGGAAGCGGCTGCTGACCGTCAGCCCTACCCGGCTTTTAGGCCGCACCACCTCAGGGTGCAGCATTCTCATTCAAAATGTGGCTTAAGAAAGCTTTCTGCCTTTGCTTCATGCAAGTGGCCTGTTTGCACAGTTGGTTAAGGTGTAGGACCTGCAACTGTAAGGTTGCTCGTTCAATTCCCTGATGGAGCCAGTCTTAATTTGGGGAGATCTTTTGGGGAAATTCAGAAGCTGAAGGCTATGGAACTTTGTGTTTGGTGTATAATTTGTCTTGCTTAGGATTGGCTCTCTCTACGGCAGAACTTTTCCATCTAGAAAATCATAGTTAAACCAGTTCCAGGGCCCAAACAGTGAATAGCAGGTCTCACAACCTTAAGAGCATTTTCCTACAAGGGAAGATGGGTTAGGGGAGGAGAGGCCTGGGTCCTGAGGGGATTGTTCCAGCCTCAGCCACATGGCCCGCATTCTTTGAACTGTATACTCTAATGGCCCCTTCCTAGAAGTTTACCCTTCTGGGGCAGTTTTATAAATTGGCATGTGTAAATTGGACTTTTGCTGGGAAATACTGGTACTCATCTCTTGAGCCTCACACCTCGTTGGGGCTCGTTGGTACGTGACTACCCAACCCGACAGCTCCTCTCCTTCCGTGCCTCTATGGTAGTCACTGGAGGTCATGCAGGCAGTGAGTGGTCCCATGATGCTGGTAGGTCATGATTGGAATCCAGTACATGGGAGGATCTCTGATAAAATGGATCATGCATCTTGGGCACACAAAATTTCAGGGTACTGACTGAAAGACATTTCATGTCAGTACCCATTTTACCTGGGGGATGCCTCAGGTTGAAGGGGCTATAATTTCTTTAATCAGGTGTTCGATTTCAGATGGGTGCTTCTATTCCCAAGCTCAAGTCCCCATTAAAGTGTATACTGGAAAATTGGGACCAATTTAGCACACAATCTTTAGGGAAGAAGTGGCTTATTTTCCCCTGCCAAACAGCGTGGCCAAATTACCCTCTGCCTAGTGGAAAATCTGGCCCACAAAGGGAAGGGAAGAAAACCCAACAGCTTCCCTTGAGCAATTGCAGGAGGCCTTAAGAAAGTATACTCCCCTGTCACCAGACTTCATAGAGGGTCAGTTAATACTAAAGGACAAATTTATCAGTCAGCAGCAGGTATCAGTCGGAAGTTCCAGAAACTGGCCCTGGGGCCAGAGCAGAGTCTAGAATCATTACTGAACCCGGCAACCTTGGTGTTTTATAATAGAGGTGAGGAAGAACAGGCTGAAAGGAACAGGAGAGATCAGCCTTATTCATGGCCTTCAGGCAAGCCGACCCCAGGGGCTCAAATGAGGGAAAGGCTTGGGTTAGCCACCAGTCTGGCAGAACTTGTTACCAGTGCAGTCTGAAGGGACATTTTATAAGAAATTGTCCCCAGAGGAATGGACCACCATCTTGTCCATGCCCGCTGTGCCAAGGGAATCACTGGAAAGCACACTGTCCCACGGGATGAAGGTTCCCAGGGACTGTGGTGTCTAATCAGATGATCCAATGGCAGGACTGAGGATGACTGGAGCAAGTGCCAGCATAAGCCGTCACCCTCACAGAGCCCTGGGTAAAGCTGACCATAGAGGTCCAGGAAGTTAATCTTCTCCCAGACACTGCATGGCCTTCTCAGTGTTTTTCTCCTGCCCTGGAGACTTGGTACTTGTTAATTCTCTCCCCTCAGACTCTCCCTCTCTAGGCCCATCCTGGGAAGGACGATTTTCGATCATTCTGTCCACTCCAACAGCAATTAAGGTAGTGGAAATTAACTCATGGATTCATCATACTTGGCTGAAGCCTTGGATACCTTCTGAAGGAAGTCATAGACCCCCCACTCCGCAGCCTGAAGTTCCTGGAGACAACCCTTCGTATCCCTGTGAACTCTTAGAAGATCTACATCTGCTTTTCCAACAAGATCCTCAGGGAAGTAACCACTCATAAGTCTAATTTATATGCTGGCATTAATAGGACTATAATCCTCGACTTTGCTATCTCTCGAACTCCTATTATCCTTTTCATAGTGGGAAAGGAACCTGTCTCTTCCTAGGCAAAATGCTGCTATCTTGTAAACCAGTTAAGTGTTGTTTTGAACATAGAACTCAGGAATCAATCAAACACAGGAGGGCTAAAGACCTTCAAGAACCTGGCTCTGTTCTCTCCTAGGCTTGTTTATAACCATTCTCTATTTATTGACCTCTGGGCTTTTCATCTTTAACCACATTGTCACATTCATTTCTTATAGAAACATAAGATCACAAATAATCCCGCTGCTGGAACCCTGGATGTCCTTGGCTCATGAACTCTATCGTGGACCTCTAGATCAACCTGCACCCCTGAAAGGCTCCCCTCTGGAGGAAACCTCAACTGCAGGGCCCCTTCTATGCCCCATTTCAGCAGGAAGTAGTTAAAGATGATTGACACCCGCCCGTGTTCCAACAGAAGCTGGGCTTTCCTGTTCAGAGGGAGGGAATGAGGGAAGTTGTTCTCTTTCTGGGTCCACAGGGGGGCGTAGTTTTAAGGGCAACAACTTCCCAGCACCATGCCCCCCTCCCATCTCTCTCCATCTGGGAGATTTAACAGTTTTTGTTTGAATTTTGCAGGCATGGGAAGAAACTAAGAGCCAATCACTCCAGCAAGAAGTTCTAAGGAACTCCTTTCATTGGCCTGGGTCTTAGAGAAGGTGGTGGTTCCTCCCAAGTTAAAAGTCCCCTTCCTCCACGCCCCTTCGGACTCCATGTTTGGGTCCCCTTCCACGAACACTCCCTTCATGGACGCCTGTCTTCCCCTCCTAAACTCCATCTCTCTCTATTCCCTTCCACTCGGTGTGGGAGCTGCTTTCCTCTCCTGGATTCCATCTTTCTGGAGTCTCTCACTTAGTGTGAGAGTTAGCTGTTTCTCTCTCTCTCCTCCTGTTTCTCTCTCTAAGTAAATCACTATCTACAGACACTTTTGAGTACAGCATTTACTGCACACTGCACTGTGGGTCCCCTCTCTCATTCTTGAGAGGGCAGGAGACCAAGAACCTGGAGAAATGTCCTCTCAGGGGAGCTGAGGGCACCCTGAACCCCTGAACCCCAATATGACATTACCAGGCAATGGGGACTTTGAAACACTTCTGAGTCTCATCATTTAGGTGGCAGTCTATGAAGAGGACTGGCTCTTTCTAAAAGATATTTATTTATTCATTTAATTGTCAAACACATCCTGAAGACTTATCCTGTGCCAGGGACTGCTGTGGATGCTGGGATAGAACATTGAGCAGAATGACCAGGACCCTATTCTCATGGTACTTACATTTGGAGGGGGATGGTGGCAGGAATATATAATTAAGGAAAAAATATTTCATAATAGTAAATGCTGTGATTAAGATAAGACAGAGATGTGCAAGAAAATGACAGCTGGGGTTCAGGAACTGGGGGCTACAGCTAAGTGGTCAAAGGTCTCTCAAAGAGGATGGCATTGACGTTGAAACCTGAATGATAAGAAGGAACCAGGCATGAGAAGACCTAGGAGAAGAATGTGTCTGGCATAGGGCAGAGCTTATGCAAAGGCCGTCAAGTGAGAGGGCAGCTGTGTGTGTTCAGGGCACATGTGGCTATAACATAGTGTCACTGAGGGAGCAAGGCAGTGGGGCACTTCATGTGAGATCTGGCGGGCCAGGTAGGAAGAGGCTTTGGGTTTGATTCTGAGTGTGACTAGAAGTCCCTGGAGTGAAAAGGGCATGTTCTGATTACATTTTAAAACACTCCTCTGGCATTTGAGTTGTAACTAGACCCTAGGTGCCAGAGATGAAGTAGGGAGAAGACTGGAACAGAGAAGATGGTATCTCGGACCAGGATGGCAGCAGTGGAAGTGTCAACACAAACGGCATCAGGAGATCTCTTGGTGATAGAGTTAACAGAACTTCCTGATGTATTGCATTTGTTGGGATGGGTGCAGATTAAAAGACTTCTGGGGTTTTGGTTTGGGTAACATTTCCTGGGGTTTTGGTTTCATTTCCTGAGACAGAAAAGCTGGGGGTGGAGGGGACTGGGTGGAAGAGTTTTGAGGGGAAAATCAAAAATGTCATTAAAAAATCTCTTTTTTAGTACCTAACATCCAGTTACAAGAGGAGTCATGGCTCAATCCTCAAGAAAGAAACATGGTTATATGGAGTTATTGCCTTATGTGGACGCAGTATACATTTAGGAAGGCAGAAACTGTCTTCTGTGAAAATGTGGAAAATCCAAATTACAGCTCATTCAAAAAGGCAAGATTTCAGTCACTGGAGCTGTATTTCTCAACTGCATTTTGGAAACTTTTACCAGAACATTCTTAAGAGAGAAAGCTCAGAAGGGAATTAGAATGATGGAGATGCTGCTAAAGGAACAGTATGGTGCCCCCTTAGCTGAATAAAGAATCACCAGAGAGCTGTGATTTTTTTTTTCCGAGAATCACTTCTTGGTCACAACACATTACAGATACTGTTTCTGGAATACAGGTTTGAGGATACCGTGTCAGCAGCTTCAAGAGGAAGCGACCTTCTTGCCAGGACATAAAGTGATACCCTCCTCTGGGAACCTGCTTTGAACAGTGGGATTCAGGGACATGAGACCTTCTTGCTGGATTTTTATGATATAACCTCTTTATAATTTTACAAATAAAGGAATAAAACCCAGATAAGATGATGTCTGCCCTTCTTTGGGATGCTCTGCTGATTGTCTGGTCATGGTGTCAGGAAAGCCAGACAAGACAAAGGCCAAGGAGGGTGTTTGTGCCCTTATGTGGTTAGCACCATTGTTCATAGGACTTGTGAGAGGATTCTGGAACCAATAAAAGGGCAGGTACCTGATTCCTAGGTGAACTGGAACAAACAGGGATATACCAGACCTGTGTTGAAACCAAGCCATATCTATTGCAATATTTAAGATTCTCAGAAATCAGATTTTATGTCTATCCATAAGTAAAATGGAACTGCCATTAATAGAGCTTTTACAACATAACATGTGAACTGTGATTTGGTGCTCTGAAAAAACATGGAATGAAGAGTGGGAAGGAAGGTTCAGAACTTGGCCCCTAATAACTTGTTCTGTGATATGGAGCAAATCATTAACCTATCTGTTTTTTACTGGGCAAATGGGGATAATCAAGCACAGGTCATTCTGCCAATGGGTTGTGATGATTAAACAAGGTAATTCTGTGCAAGGAGTCAAGGTTTGGGAGTCAGACAGACCTACATTTGAATCCAAGCGCTGGTGATGGCAGCCATGGCCTGTCTGGAGTGGCTGCTGCCATAATGCCAGCTGTAGTGGGGGAGGTGTGGCTGGGGCAGTGGGCTCCATGAAGCCAGTGGGAGCAGGAGAAGGCCCTTCCAAGTTGGAGGGATGGGAGTCCTGCCCTCCTGGGTGCAGGTGCAGCTGCAGCTGCCCAGCCACAGCTACAGACCCTGGCATCCCTGCACTCTGGGACTTAGGAAGACCTTGTGCCCTGCAGGCTTAGAGGTGCCTGCTTCCACTGCCTGGCCTTTCCCCACTTCTGGCACCTGCTCCAATTTTGGAGCAAATTTGTGGTCAAACCTGGGCGCTGTCATGACCTGGCCAAGTGTGCATGCTCTGAGGCACTGACATGTCAGCATCCTGCCGCCTGGGCCCCCTTCAGACTTTGGGCACTGATGAGCATGGGAAACAGGCCAAGAAGTGGCTGAGGATGGCTGGGTGTGGGCCTGCAGGAGCCTCTCAGCAGGAACAGCCCGGGCACTGTGGGTGCCATGGAGGGCAGATTGATGGTGGCAGGAGGCAGACAGGCTCCTGGGTGGGAAGGGGCAGGTACCCTGTGAAGCCCAACCCCCAAACCAGTGACAGCCTGAAGCCTGGGGGCTGGGCTGTCAGTTTTGCAGACTGGAGTGAGAACTTATGATGCTTTTTCCGGGACACCCATGGCCACTCATGGACCAATCCGTACACACTTCCTCCCCTCTAAAGCCCGTAAAAACTCCAGACTCAGACAGACTCAGGCAGACATGGGACGATTTGCCTGTGGATAGGAGCTACCCACTCTGGGTCTTCTCCCTGCTGAGGGCTGCACAGACCTTGGGATAACCTCCCTGTAGATAGGAGCTACCTGCTCCAGATCTCCTCTCAGCTGAGGGCTGCACTGATCTCAGGATGACCTGTCTGCAAATAGGAGCTACCCACTTTGGGTCTCCTCAAGAACAGTTCTGCTGCTCAGTGAAGCTCCTCTCTGCCCTGCTCACCCTCCAGTTGTCCCAGTACCTAATTCTTCCTGGACACAGAGCAAGAACTCAGGACCTGCCGAATGGCAGGACAAAAGGAGCTGTAATGCAAACAGGCCTGAAACACGCCTCCTCCCCTCCCTTTGCTACATTTTGGGGGACAAGGAGAAGGAGAGAAGGGCTGAAACACAAACAAGGCTGAGACACAGCCCTCTCCTCACTTGCCACATTGAGGGCGAAGAAGAGGGGAGACAAGCTGTGGCCCTTTGGGGAACCCAGACCTAGGGGCTCCCAGAGCCAGGGCTGTGACACCTTCTTTGCAGTTCCTGGTGTCTCCAGCCTTCCCAGTGCCACCGTGTCCCCCTCGTCCAGACATGGGTGCCCGCTGCAGAAGCCACATGCAGTACATCTGATCCAGTTGTGGCCTCCCATGGAGCCAGCATCTGTGCCGGGGCCTGGAGCTGCCTGCTCCACTGCAGCGGCTGATGTGCTTGGCTGTGTGCAGTGGTTGGACCCTGTGCTCGCTTGCACACACACCCCTTACTACTCTGCACCTGGCTGGCCCTTGGCAGGTGTGGGATCTGGGTCAGTGGCACAAGCTGAGCACAGCCTACCAAGTGGAGTGGGCAGAACAAGCCCAGCAGGCATGAGCGATACTCAGGCAGAGGGTACTGCCAGCCACAGAGGTTTCCAGCTGGCCAAGTAACACCCTAAAAATCCCATGACACTGGGATGACAGGCATGAGCCACTGCACCAGGCCAACATTTTATATTTAAATGCACCTTCTTGAAAATGCATAAACTTCAATTGATTAATAGAACTTAATTAATGTAAAGCTTATGGACCCCATTTTGGGACAGGATAAAAACATTTTCCAACAGAAAAAGGATAAACATGTTCATTAACTACAATTCTTTCAGTAAAAATGTTCCCACACAGAATCTCTGTAAGTGATGTATTTCTTTGGTTTAAAGCAGAGGTGTTTTAAGGTAACAGGTTGATCCTTGAAGGACTAGTTACTCATGAGAGTTAAGGAAAATATACTGTGTCTTTGTTACTGACAAACAGGCTAAAGTCAGGGAGCTCTTCAATACAACTAATTAACGCTGTTTTGATTCCACCTACAAATGTCACTGGCATAACATTTGTAGTCATCTTAAGAAAATGTAGTCATTCCAGGCATGGAAAAACAAAATAAAGTACTTGTGAAATAAACAGCCAAGTAATTCAGTAAGATAAACTTTTTGAAAACACTTTTGCCACAAAAAAAAAAAAAACTCACAATTTTACATAGGATGTGGTGATAACAATTAAATGCTTACTAACTTAATAACTTTAAAAGACTTTTATGGGGTCATCTAATTGAACTCCTCTTTAACCATAGAACTACTCAAGAGAGATAATTTCCTGTCAATTTGCTAAATGTATTTGAGACCAGAGATTTTGTAGTTTTCTTCAATAAATCAGCATGATGTCACTGAGTCATGTCTTCACTTTACCGAGTAACAGTTGATCTGCACCACAGAGGTTGGAAATGGTCTACTCTCTCCCTGCTGCAGAAAACAGCAGGGACGAGGAGAATGGGCTACAAGAATGAGAAGGAAAGGTGTGGCTATTCCCTGCAGAAAAGGCTGAGTTTTACTTGAGTAGGGAAGTTTATTACTTGAGAGAGTTAAGAACATGCTTGGCATTTGTCAGTGATAACTAGATCTGATTTAAATACATGAGCACTGCTACCCACAGCTACTACTACCCACTGTCATTGGGGGAAGTGGTTACACACCCATGCCTTGTATGTGTAACTTCATGAAATTACTGTTACTTGCAAAACTGCTATTTAGATCAGTGGGGCTTTACTGATAGCTTAAAATGCTTCCTTCCAGGGATCTTGGTTCCATTTGTGTGACTGTGACCTTCAATTGTCCCATGACAGCACTGATACTGTATGGCAGTAGTTCTTCATCTTTTGTGGAATATAGTCTCCTTGAGAAAATGAGAAGCACCATGGAAATATGTACGTAATTCATATGAGATTGTGCACACAGTTATAGGAGGTATGCAGTCCCCATGATACCCGTCAGTGAATGCCCAAGTCACCTCTGGCCACTGACATTAAGAGAAAGTAGTAAGTACAGCTGGCCTAACGCAAGGCCTCAGATTTTCTTTTTCTTTTTATATTTTTTCTTCCTCTCTTTTCCTCATTTAAGAAACAGCACCACCAGGAGCAGGGACTTTCGCATATACAGTAAAAATGTACAGTATCTTCAATGCAAAGTTGGATGGGTGCCAACCCCCTCCCCCTCCCCACTCAGAAGCATCTTCATTTGAATTTAAAGGGGTGGATGAGTGACAGCAAGACTCTGTTCTCCTTCTGACAGGGCTTTGGCAGATCATTGGTTGTCATCAAACCTATTCCATTTCTTGCTCCCTGCCAGGAATTCCACCTACATGCCTGATGGCAATTAGTCCCTTGTAGGTGCTAATGAATAAAACGCAGCACGTAGACTTCACGAGGATGAAAAAGCCCACGATCCAGATCCAGAGAGTCACTCCAAGAATCAGTCCCCCACCCCGGCCCCCCTCCAATATAGCTCTCACTCTGTCCAGCCAAATGCTGGAGCCAGCCAGCCGCCCCCCGCCCCCACCCCCTTCTTCTGTGCACTTGGCCATGGGAAATAGAAAGCAGCTATTTGATGAGGACACAACTAAGCAGAAATCAAGATTTTAGAGCATGAAGTATTACTTGTTTTTCAATTTCTGTCACAGGCTGGGATGATAGCAGTTTAGGACAGTCTGTGTCAGAGCATTTGAGCTGAATCTCCAAACCCAAACATGCTTTGGAAGAAGCATTTAGAGACCTTGTTAGGAAGCATTCTGCACTGAGTGGAGGTTGTATTATCAGTAGTTCCCAAGACTTGCTAATAATCAGATGTCCCTAAGCGGCCTTTAAAAGTTCAGATTCTTCGACCTTGTCTCTGGAGATTCTTGGTCAGAAGGCCTAGAATAGAACTTGAAAATCTAAATTTTAAAAAATCTCCCCAGATGCATCTGATGCTCACACTAGATTCAGTACTTCTGAATTAGCTAAACTCTTGTGTCCCATTCATCTCCAGGACTAGGTGTTGATTGAAAAGTTCTCAAAGGTTGTGCTCACCATTCATTTGCACCTTGACTATGCTCTGAGAATTGAAAAAAAAAGACAAACAATTCTCATCTGTAATCTGACCACCTATCAGAGATGAATTAATATTCAAAGATTCTTTTGAAATTGAAACTGTAGGTGATTTTTAAATGTTTCTTATACTTTTATTATAATCTTCAAATGTTACACCTTTACTGAATAATGAGCAGGGTATTTTTTAATAATATAAAGGCAGAAAATGTAATTTTTAAATATCTTTTTGCATTTCAACAGAAACTGATTTGCTCACAGAGAGAACTGTATTTCAGTATAATTGAGTTTCTTTAAATCCTACGTGTTTTTAGTACAAGCATTGAAAAACATTACTTAGGAAAGCGGTCCCTGGAACTAACCAGACTTTCATGTTGACAGTCCAAAGAGTAAAAGAGATTAAGAACCACTGGTATGTCAAAGATTAGTTTATTATTCATATCTTGCATGTATACAAGTATTGTCTCCCTAGGATTTCAAAATACATCACAGAACAGTTGCAGTTAAAAGCCTTGGAATGACCTGTGCTTACAGCGTGGTCTCCTCCAATGGTAGCAAACCAAAGAAAGTGGCAAGAAAGAAATTTTTCTTCCAGTTTTCATGGGCCTCAAAGGTTAAAATAGCTTAAATAAGATTCCCCAGAGCATTCGAACTCCATCATGTTTATCGGAAAGAGAACTTAATCCAAAACCTTTGAGGTTTGTCCTTCTCTAGTCAATATCTATTTCAGCAAAACAATCAAGGTTCTAAAGGATAACAGTGAAGCAAGGAAGAAAGGAGAGATTTTACTTTCTGATAGTGAAATGGGCAGGTGCAGTTGAGACGGAAAGGCCATAATTAAAACATTGTTCAGCTGAGGCACTGCAGACGTCCATGCAAGACTGCACAAATCCTCCCCCTGCCCCATACACCTGAGTTCAACGTTTTGGCATTAAAGGAAGCCGAAGGTGCCCTGCCATTCAAGAAATAGAGCCCTAGAGCCTGAACTTTAGTACCCTCGAGGTACACACAGAGGAAATTCTACACTGCCGAACCAGTAAAATTGGTTTGTGTAAAACTCATGCATTTTAAGCCACACAAGAAAGAAAAGGAAAACACTTTTTAATTGGACATATAGTTATGTGGCGAGATGTATTGGAGTTTTAAAAATCTAATCACATAAATATTGTTATTTCTATTATGTAGATCAGAAATTAAGCCTTGAAAGTTACGTAACTTATCCAGTGTCAGACTCTCAATTATTTTATTTTTAACTGGCTGAATCCTAGGACGAACATTGACTACCTTTACCTATAATCATATTAGAGCATTGTAGACTGAGAAAAGTGACCAGCACAGGGTTGGAAAATTCCTGCCAGTTCCTTTCATCCCATACTTGTGACAGACCTTATAAATCTGAAGTCTGTGCTATTTCTTTCCCGGCCCAGAAAGCTGCTCAGTGGAACATTTCAGGAAGTCACTACAAATTAGCTATAGCCAGCATATAGGTGGCACCTGGAGTCCAGGGCAGCCAAGTTCAGGGGACAGGGTGGGACTGGAGAGGGGGCTGGTAGACTGGTTGAAAGGAGTTGCCCTCCTCCCCAGCCTCTCAGCCTCTTCCCCAGGCTCTATGGAAGGAATATTCTACAGAAACTCTTATACTTCTTAAAATATTACCTCAATCATTGAGAAAATAGCATTCTCTGGTAATAGTTTATTGTATTCACTACCCTATAAAATCTCTCACAGGCTCTGGACTGAAAAGAAATAGATTGTTTTAACACAAAGGATTTAATCTTTGTGGAAGAAATGACTTACTCCTTGACTGGAGGTTAAGGCAGATTTCTTTCTTTCTTTTTATTTTTTATTTTTATTATTATTTTTTTAATTTGAAAGAGCTTTCCCACATCCCTTTGTGGGTAGCTGCCTCCTCTGCATATGCGTAAACCAGCTGTCCTTGGGAATGACACAGGCCCCCACAATGTCATGGGGTAAGACAGGTGGGAAGTGACTGAGAACCTTGCACAGCTATGGTAGGTGGGGCTACTAGGAGTTGTGGGCCAGGCAATGCTTTCCCAGGGTTCAAAGCCAGGAGGCCAAGGCCTTTGACCTGGACTGCCATCTTTCAGGATGCAGGCCAAGCACTGCGGAGGCCCAATATAGGCAGGGAGTCAATCAGGATAACTTAAGAGGGGAAAAAAAAAGACTCTGCCTTTGCTCGAGTTCTCCAGATTGGCTCTCCAGATGGCCCTCTTTTCTCTGGTAAATTATGCAACAAGCTGCTTCAGCCGAGTTTTGCAGACCTGGATGATCTTGAACTGATTTCAACAAACGGGCGGACTCGTGGGGTTGCAGGGCTTTCTCCTAGTCCTTTCATCCAAGGAATAATACTGCGGAAAGAAAAAACCAGATCATTCCTGGTACCTGCCGTAGAAACAGAGCAATGCACATACAAAAGTGATCACTCCTTTATGCTTGCCTTTTTAAAAGAAATGGTTTTGGAGAAGCTAAGAGGCTGTCATGTCAAGGAAGGTTAAAGTTCATCACTGTTACTCCACAAAGAGGAATTTAGCCTTGTGTATCCTCACTGATTAAATACCAGAATCACTCTCTAGTCCATTCTGTGCTGGAATGGAAAAAGTAGAAGGGTTGCTTTTCAGCATAAGGAGGTATGAGGGTCTCACTCTCTGCTGCTATTAACATTTCCTGGAACCAAAATCAATAGTGCATGCAAATGAGTCCCTGATTATTTCTTTGATTTGCAGAATGTCTCCTCCCACTGCACCCTCGTGGCTGAGGCAGAATGGATTAGCTCATCGGGCCCTGGGAGTGCTCTCAGTGCTGAGGAACACAGGGTGAGGGTGGGCAGTGGGTGGCAGGGCCACTCTGTGCCTTCCCATCCCCCGCAGCAGGATCACAGTCCCGATACAGCTTCTTCCTGTCCCCATGGAAAGTAGAGGCTCTCGAGCCAGATTTGCCACTGAGGAGGGAGGAAGGCAAAGTGGGAACAGGAGGCAGAGTCAATAGGCCAGGGGGCAGGGGGAGCAGATGGGTAGGTGGTGGCTGAGCTCAAAGCTACAAGAAGAAGGGAACAACTCGTTATGAAGTGCAATTTGGAAACTAAGAGGAGGGAGGAAATAAAGAGAAGTTTCTGTGGCAAAATTATTTCTTGAGCTGATGGTGTGCAAAAACCAAATTGCAATTCACCCAACTATTGGTTCAACACAAGCTTATTATGTGGCTTTCAGACCCTGCCCCATGCATTGGAATGTAAATAGGAACAAGATATGGTCCCTTCTTGTAGTCTTAAGCAGTGAGACCTTTTAAACACAATAAAATATAATATGATAAACAGCCAAATAGAGAAACACTGTGTGCTAGAGGACACAGAGGGGGTACTGACACAGAGGCTAGAGCTGAGGAGAAGCCAAGCACATGAGGAGGTGGTGCTATGTGGGATCAGGAGGTTGACTTTCACAGATGGCAAAGAAGAGAGGGCATTGCTGGCAAAGGGAGCTGCAAGGCCAGTGGCGTGGAGGTAGGGGTGGAAAAGCCCACTCGTGTGTGTGACAGTGGTACTTCTAAGACAGCCATACTGACTGAGAACAGGCTATGGGGACGGAAGGTGGTCCTTTACTCCTGGTTATGGAAAGAGGCTGACATGGGATTATAGGAACCTTACATGTCCTGCCAAGAACTTTGGGTTTTCCTTTGGACAGTAAGCACATTTGAAGAAGATGATAAGAGGAAGTAATAAGGTTAACAGAAAGAGAAAGCAGTTTGGGAAAAGATCAGTGACTGTTTAAATCCTGGTTCCCCAAACCAAAGATGCCTCAGCCTTCCTTTCAGCATAAAGCCCCTAACTGTCTATCAGAGCAGGGCCTGGTCCATTTGGCAACTCTAACCATAATTCACAGCCAATCTGGTTATTGGTTATGCCTCTGAGAGGAGAACTACTATAACCTAATAGTGAAGAAAATGCTAGCGTGATTAAGCTATGTGTATTCATTCATTTATTCAGACATTATCTGGTGTCCTCTAGGAAGACACTCTGCAAGTCAAGCTGGCACTGGTTAAACAATAAGAAACACTGCGATCTTGCTCCCTGACCTCTCGAAGGTTTTGGTGAAAAAGGAAAAATGTAAACATACAAGTAAACACATAAGTAGAAATCATGTTGGCATCAAAGGAAAAGACCAGAAAGCCAAAAGAGAAAATAACAGGATAGAGGAAAGGAACCAAATTTGTGTGATATGGGAGGACTAGTTTCCTGAAAAGGATAAGGTCTGTAGGAGGTTGGGGAGAAGGGTGTGGCCTAAAATGAGTGAGATGGTGCTGGAGAAACTGTCAGAGGCCAAAGTGTACATGGTCTTGTAGGTAGGTGAAAAGGGGAGTCTGTTTTTCTACATTGAACTGAAATCCACTGAAGAACATAATTTGAGGGTTTTTTTGTTTGTTTGTTTGTTTGTTTGTTTTTAATGACATTCTGGCAACTGTTTGAATGGATCAGAGCAAGGAAAGGTGAGAGAAGTGGAGAAGCCAGCTAGAGGGCAGCAGCTCAGGGAAGGGATGATAATACCTTAGAATGCAGTCATTTATGAAGAGGAGAAGAGCAGGTGAATATGACCATTTCTGAGGATCTAAGAAAACAGCAACTGTGTTTAAAATATAAGAAATTAAAGGAAATGGAATCTGTGGAGTTACTAATTAGGTGATGGAATTTCTGAGAAGCCCACAGGGGAAAGTGAAGTCGTCTGGAGATTAAACAACACCTTCTCACCTGGTCCCACTAGCAGAGAATGATGAAGGCTGGAGGGATCTTCATCCGTCCGCCAGGCTTCTTGGCTGGAGGGACCAGGTGAGAAGATGGCATCACTAGAGCTTCTGGCCAAAAATCCCCTGGTTAAAAGCTGGAGCTATTGAGAAGACACCACCTCAAATGAGTAGAGAAAAAAGGGCCCTGTTCTCTTCTTTATTCCTGCTCCATTATCCTATCAATGCCTCCGATGGATGGAGCACAACCACCAAACTAGCTGACATGGATGCCCGGGAGCACAGCTTTCAGCACTAAATCCCCTGTATTACAGAACAGAGAATAGAAAAGATGAAGAATGGATCTGAGTATCCAGAACTGCTGTAATATACTATCTGTATTTTAAGGGACTTTTGACATGACTTGGTGATGAGTGAAATATGGGAAGATAAGCAAGGAAGAAATTTCAAGAATGATCACAAGGCTCTGGCTTGAGCACCTCTGTACAGAAAGCGGTGGCATGAACAGGACAGGGAAGGCATGGGGCAGAAGGAGATTTGGTGAGAAGAAGGATAGAAATTTAGTTTGGGAGATGTTAAGTGTGAGATGCTCATTAGATGTAAATTTAAGAACCTGTTTGAATCTGGACATTTCATTTGGAGATCTTGAGTTCAAAACATAAGAAGTCAACCCTTTCGGTTTGGAAGTTGTCAAAATTAGGTTATATTTACAGCCATGACAATTGGTGAGTAAATCAAGGAAGATAATTTAGAATAAAAAGGCTTAAGACTGATCCCTGATGAAGTCCAATACTTAGAGGGTAGACAAATGAGGAGGAATTGAGGAAATATGGAAGCCCATCTTACCAGCACAAATAAACACACAAATGAAACCTACCACTCGTGACTGACAGCAATTTACCCTCCAGCTACTACCTATGTTTCTGCTCCCCCTTTTCAGCAGAACCTCTTGATTCAATTGTCTTTATTCACGATCCTCAATTCCTCATACTCACATTCTATCTTGAGCCCCTCTGCCTGGACCCTCAATATGACTACTCATGTCAAAGTCATTAATGACTTTCACATTACTAAATACAATAGTTAATTCTCAATTGATCTTACTTGACCCATCTGTTGGCTGACTGCTTCACTTATGAGAATGAAAAGAGGAGCCATTAATAATTATGCATAGACAGCAGATGTAATTGAAGCCTGTACTGGGCAGGCTAAGAACTGTAGTCTCTCTATCAGTGTCAGGAGACACAGGTTTTTACCCCTTGCTCTTTAAAGAATTTATCTTATTGGACTTTCAAGGCACCACATCTAGTTTTCTTCCTCATTCTATGTCAGTTGTTTGTGGTCTCCCATGATGTTTTCAGTTGTTTGTGGTCTCCTGTGATGTTCTTCTCATCAACTAGAAAACTACACTTTGGAGGGCCCCACGGCTCAGACATTTTCTTGTCTTCAAAATCCAATTCCTTGGTGATCTCATCCAGTATGATGACTTGCAAATCCATCCACATGCTGGTTTTTCTCAAATATGTCTCTCTTGTTTGAAACTCTACCCAAACTCAAATATTTCATTACACATATATACCACCTCTACAACCAAAACTCTGATCACCCCCCACAAACCTGGTTTGTCATCTTCTCCAATTAAATTAATACAACTCCATTCTTTTTTAAAAATTCGTGTCGAAAAGCTTAGAGTCATTCTTGACTTCTTTAGTTCTTTTTTTCTGTTTTTCATATCCACATCTAACCCATCAACAAAAACCATCATCTATCTGTAACTCTATGTATCTCCAGAATTCAAATGCTTTTTATCACATCCACTGCAAGCACCCTGGTTCAGTGACCAGACAACTGTAGCCACCTACCTGTTTCTATCCTTGTTCCCAGGCAATCTCTTCCCAATTCAAAAGCCAGCATGATTCTGTGAGATGTGTTGGATCTTGTCACTTATCAGCTGAAAATTGTTCCTATGATTCCTATCTCACTTGAAATATACAAAGTCCTAATAAACCCTAGTAGGTCCCCAATCTCCTTTCTCACTATCCAGACCTCATCCACTGACCTTGCCTCTCCATCTTCTTCAGACACATAGGCATCCCTTACTGGGCATCTATCCCAGCTATTTCCTCCTGGAAAGATCTCCTACCACTTATCCCTGTGGGTGGCCCTCCACCTTTATTGCTCATATGTCACCTCAGAGAGAACTTCTCTAATCTGCCTTCTCAAAATTGAACCCCTTCATGCCTCTTCATACCTCATAGTTTTATTTTTCTCTTTAACATTTATCATCATCTGACATACTATCCATTTTAGGTATTTATTTTACTGTCTCCCCATGTGGGAATGCCAGCTCAGTGGGGTGGGAGATTTTATCTATGTTGCTTACCATCATATCCCAGCTCTTGGAACTGTGCCCAATGCAGAGTATGAATTCAATGAATGTTTGTTGAGTCAATGGTGAATAAGATGGGCGGGTCATAAAAGAAGAAAGAAACCCAAGAGAGAATTGTGTTACAAAAACCACAAGAGGAGAGTTTCAACAAGAGCAGAATGATGAACGTTGGTGCCCAGTGCTGTTGAGACAGCTCCTGAGATGGGATTTGGCGTCATGGAGTTTTCTTACTATTTTGGGAAAGAAAAGTTTCAGTGAAAAGGTAGAGAAAGAACACAGACTGAAGAGAGACACAGACTGGAAGGAGTGAAGACTGAATGCAAGGAGATGAATGGGTCACTACAGCATGGGTAGCCAAGAAGCTTGGCAGTGACAGACAGAGGAAGCAGAGAGGGCTGAAGCTGAAACAAGTCAGTGTCATCATCAATACTCAGCTAAGCTCCAAAACCAAGATGCTTCTTTGATTCTTCATCACTTAACCCTACCATCCGATCATAAAATTCTCACAGCTGAATCTCACAATTGGAAGACCTCTCAATCCCACTCCTTATTTCTATTGTCACAGTTTCATAATTTATTACTAGTACAGTCCTGTGTTGCTTAACGAGATGTGGATATATTCTGAGAAATGCATCATTAGACAATCTGATTATCTGAACATCATAGTATACTTAACACAAACTGAGATTGTATAGCCTACTACACACCTAGGCTACATAGCACAGCCTACTGCTCTTAGGCTACAAACCATACAGCATGTTACTATATGAATTCTGTAGGCAATTGTAGCACAATGGAAAGTATTTTTGTATCTAAATATAAAAAAGAACAGTAAAACTATGGTATAAAACATTTTTTTAAATAGTACACTGTACAGGGCACTTATGATGAATGGAACGTGCAAGACTGGCAGTTGCTCTGGGGAGTCAGTGAGTGAGTGGAGAGTGACTGTGAGGCCTAGGGCATGATTGTAAACTACTGCAGACCATAAACACTGTGCACGTAAGCTACACTAAATTTGTATTTAAAAATTTCTTCAATAATAAGTTAACCTTATGTACTGCAACTTTTTAACTTTATGAACTTTTAATTTTTTTTCTTAACTCATTTGTAATAGCTTAAAACACAAGCACATTGTACAGCTGTACAAAATATTTTCATTCTGTATATCCTTATTCTATAAGCTTTTTTCTATTTTTAAATTTTTTATTTTACATTTTTAACTTTTTTGTTAAAAACTAAGACACAAGCACACACAGTAGCTTAGGCTCACACAGGGTCAGGATCACCGATATCACTGTCTTTAACCTCCACATCTTGTCCCACTGGGACATCTTCAGGGTCACTAACACATGGAGCTGTCTCTCCTGTGATAAAAATGCCCTAACCCTAACGCTAATTTTAACCGTAAACCCTAATCCTAACCCACCCAAAGGATCTGCCTGAGACTGTTTTATAGTTGACTTTTTTTTGAGTAAGTAGGAGTACACTCTAAAATAACGGTCAAAGGTATCGCAAATATATAAACCAGTAACACTGTCATTTATTATTGTCCTCAAGTATTATGTACTGTACATAATTGGATGTGCCAGATTTTTATACAATGGCAGTGCAATAGGTTTGTATATACCAGCATCATCACATGAATAACATGTTGTGCTACAATGTTACAATGGGTTATGACATCAAGAAGTGATAGAAATTTTTCAGCTCCATTATAATCTTATGGGACCACCATCGTATATGTGGTCTATTGACTGAAACTTCACTATGTGGGACACGACTACATACCAATAGATTCCTTATTATCAGTAAGCAGGCTGGCCTCTGGTTCGCTACATTTCTGGAGTTATCTGCAGGGAAAGGACATAGGCTATGATTACAAGATTAAGAGAGGTAACAGGCAGAAAAGAAACTGATAAAAATAGCAGGGGTGATCTTCCAGCCCCTACTGTTGCTCCAACACCAAGTCCGAATAGGTATATCAAACTTAAGACACCCTTAGCAAAATCAATAATCGGTGGATAACGAATGTGGGAAAAGTTGGGTGTGGCAACCAGATTTTAAGGCAGCAGCTATTCTCAGCACATGGTGATTGTCTAAACCAGGGAAGGGGATTCAAGTTAAGATAGGAGAATACTGGTTCAAGGTCTACGCCCAGATCAAAGGAAGCCAACAGGAGTAAACAGGAGACTTGTTGTTCTTAGCCGATTGGCTGAAGCAGTAACCTGGGTACCAAAGATTGGAATGAAGAGATTGGATGAACAGACACCTAGAACCTGAGCAGAGATTTCTAGAACAAATGGGTCATGTGGGATGAAGGTAGGCAGGGCGACTAGACTTTTAGGCTCCCAGGAGTCCAGGACTCCAGGATCAGGACACCAATATATTTTTTTTTTCAGATCTCATTTTCTGGAGGCAAAGAAGCTGTTCTTGTATCACCTGGTCTGGTTTTTGTTGAACTTGGCTCTGAGATTGGGGGAGGGGAACAGTAAGGTGGGGCTGGGCAGGCGGTAAATGACCCTAACACATCTTCGTGCCTTCATTCTCTCCTTTAGTTCCATTTCCTCTTCCTCAGGGTCATTAGAGTTATCTTCCTAGGGTACATTCTGATCACACCACTTGTCTGACTTGAATTGCTTGGTCATTTTTCCAAGCCACACCCTTAGCGCAGTAAACCAGGCATTTCACAACCTGAGTCCAGCTTAGCTTGGTTCCTCCTACTTTCTCCACTCTCGATCCATGCAAACAACGGCTGCTGCTCTCCTTTTGAACTCCTCAAGCTTATCTAATGCCATTGTTGCTGCAATCCCCCTGCAGCAATGCTTCCTCTTCTACTTTCTCTATTGGAAGAAATCCTATGCATATGTGAAGGTCCTTTTTATCATCAGCATCTTCCCCAGCTACAGAATACCATTAATCATTTGTCCTTGTTCTTTTTTATTTTAGTTGTTTGTTCCTATTTAAAAAGTGTATTTAGAATCTACCTCATTTTAAAACAGGTCCAGACCTAATAAACAGTTATAAAACAGCACAGTAATATAAATATTAGGATTCTAGGGGGGGGGGGAACAGCCACAGACACAGAAAATGGAACCAAGAATGTGTCTCATCTAATCAAGCATACCAAGGAGTCCTGTACAGTTGCTAAAAGGTGGGCCACAGATTGAGCATTAGGCTTTCCTAAAGATGAGGAGAGAAATGTGGGCAGTTGGAAAATTTCTTTTGCCCATAAAATAAACACCAAATAATTGGTCAGTGGATACATAGCTATTCTTCACACTTACACTAAAAGAGAATTTTTCCCCAAGGTTTACTCATAAAGAATAAACTGTATAATGCAACAGAAAACACCCTCCACAAAAATCTCTACAGGAGAAACAGCTGTTAGTGTCATAAGGAGTGCCTTCAGGATTGATGGCATATTAACAAAGCACAATCAGTTAAACCAATTATACAGGGGAGACTGGTCCCGATTATACAATTCTCAGCTCCTCTGACTTGGTTTAAAAGGGTAATATTTTTGGACTAAGATGTCTGAAAATCTCTCCAGTTTTCTCACCTCCCTAAATTTATTAACACACACTTTTGTATGTATTTTTTTATTTTTTGGTGTTCATAAGCCTTTTAAAACCCTTAGGCCTCATGGTTTAAGAATCTCTAGGAAAATAGACTAACTATTTTTATATATGTTGCTTTGCTAATACACAGATAGTTTGTGTTTCCAGTGGAGTTAGAAGCAAATGTCTTAATACGACATCCTGTAGCTAGTTATGGAGGAGATGGGTGAGAATGGCATCTCTGAAAGAAAAATTAAGTCAGCTATCAATGACACATAACTAAATAAAAGATCATCATACCCTAACTGGGAAGTGAGACAAAGAGAACTTACAGGCAGAAAGCTCTCTAAAACATAAAAATGAGCCATTGAGGTCCGATTTTCTTCAATTTGTATGATCAAAATAATTTGTCTTACAAATTTTACAGGTGAGTGTAAGGGTTTCCCAGCTTAACCATTAAACAGCCTCAATAAAGCCCATATGATGCCTACTTTTGATCAAGGGATAATTCTTGTGTGTGCTTGAGAATTATGCCAAGCTAAATAAATGAAGTAGCTTGCTGAATGAGATTGCCAATGATGTGTCAGGTAAACATTAAGGAACTTCCATTTTAGGTGATATCATCTGGCAATAATTAGATACAGCCAGTGCCCGTGATTCCCTACTCTTAAACACTGATCTAGGAATGGCCCAGATGTTGTTTAGCAGGCAGGCATAGTGGTGCAACCAATTACCTCTTGACATTCCGATTCTCTCAACAAGCCTTGGTATTAATGAAGAACAACAACAAAAGTCACAAATTAGAAGCAAATTTCTTAACACTTGATATAATTGCTCAGCGTTTGGCTGTAACGTTTTAAAGCTTTCAAAATATGATGACCTGGGTAAATACTTCAATAAAAACAACAGTTCAATATCATTTTGAACTCAGCTGTTTATAAATATAACATGTTATGATGCCCTGGTCCCATTTCTTTAAAACTCATTTTTAAAATATCATTAAAACCTATTAACAGTAACTTTGTTTAAGAAGAGAAATGGGCACCGTGGCTCATGCCTGTAATCCTAGCACTTTGGAAGGCCAAGGCTAGTGGATCACTTGAAGTCAGGAGTTTGAGACCAGCCTAGCCAACATGGTGAAACCCCATCTCTACAAAAAAATACAAAACATCAGCTGAGCATGGTGGCGTGTGCCTGTAATCCCAGCTACTTTGAAGGCTGAGGCAGGAGAATCGCTTGAACCTGGGAGGCGGAGGTTGCAGTGAGCCAAGATCGTACCACTACACTCCAGCTGGGGTGACAGAACCAGACTCCATCGGAAAAAAAAACAAAACAAAACAAAACAAAAACCACGTACATATAACTGGCTAGCCACATGCAGGAGAATGAAACTGGATCTTCATCTCTCTCCTTATACAAATTACAACTCAAGGCAGATAAAGGACTTAAACCTAAGACATGAAACTCTAAAAATTCTAGAAGATGAGTTTGGAAAAACCCTTCTAGATATTTGCCTAAGTGAAGAGTTCATAACCAAGAACTGAAAAGCAAATGCAATAAAAACAAAGATAAATAGCTGGGACCGAATTAAACTAAAGAGCTTTTGCACAGCAAAAGGAACAGTCAGGAGAGTAAACAGACAACCCACAGAGTGAAAGAAAATCCTCACGATCTATACATCTGACAAAGGACTAATATCCAGAATCTACAATGAACTCAAACAAATCAGTAAGACAAAAACAAACAATCCCATCAAATGGGCTAAGGACATGAATAGACAATTCTCAAAACAACTCAGATATACAAATGGCCAATAAATATATGAAAAAATACTCAACATTGCTAATGATCAAGGAAATGCAAATCAAAACCACAATGCAATGCCACCTTACTCCTGCAAGAATGGCCATAATCAAAAGTCAAAAAATAGTCGATGTTGGCATGGATGCAGTGAACAGGGAACACTTCTACAATGCTGGTGGGAATGTAAACTTGTGTGGCCACTTTGGAAAAAAGCGTGGACATTCCTTAAAGAACTAAAAGTGGAACTACAATTTGATCTAGCAATCCCACTACTGGGTATCTACCCAGAGAAAAGAAGTCATTATTTGAAAAAGATACTTGCACACGCATGTTTACCACAATTCACAATTGCAAAATTGTAGAACCAACCCAAATGCCCATCAATCAACAACTGAATAAAGAAACTGTGGTGCATATATATATATATGTACAACGGAATACTATGCAGCCATAAAAAGGAATGAATTAACAGCATTTGCCGTGTCCCGGATGAGATTGTAGACTATTATTCTAATAGAAGTAACTCAGGAATGGAAAACCAAATATTGTATGTTCTCACTGATATGTGGGAGCTAAGCTATGAAGATGCAAAGGTATAAGAATGATGCAATGGACTTTGGGGACTTGGGAAGAGTGGGAAGGGGGCGAGGGATAAAAGACTACAAATATGGTGCAGTGTATAATGCTAGGGTGATGGGTGCACCAAAATCTCACAAATCACCACTAAAAAACTTACTTATGTAACCAAATACCCCATGTACTCCAACAACTTATGGACAAATTTTTTTTTATTAAAAATAATTAAATAAATAATTATAAAAGCGAGCAATACACTAGATAGATATAAAATGTCATAAAGATAGTGATACAGTTTGGCTCTGTCCCCACCCAAATCTCACCTTGAATTGTAGTTCCCATAATTCCTACAAGTCCTGGGAGGGACCCAGTGGGAGGTCATTGAATCACAGTGGCAGTTACCTCCACACTGTCTTTGTGATAGCAAGTGAGTTCTCATGAGATCTGATGATTTTATAAGGGGCTTTTCCTGCTTTTGCTCATTCTTCTCCTTTCTGCCATCATGTGAAGAAGGATGTTTGTTTCACCTTTTGCCATAATTGTACGTTTCTTGGGGCCTCTCCAGCCATGCCAAACTATGAGTTGATTAACGCTTTTTCCTTCATAAACAAAAACCACAACAACAAAAGAGAAGAGACACGGGTTTTTTAAAACGATAGTTCTTAACTGAGGGACGGTTTTACGTTACCATCCAGGGGATATTTACCAATCCAATATCTGGAAACCTTTTTTTTTTTTTGTAGATATAGGGGGTCTGGCCACATAGCCCAGGGTGGTCTTAAACTTCTAGCCCCAGCCTCCCAAAGCACTGGGATTACAGGCATGAACTACTGCACTCAGCCAAGGAGACATTTTTTTTATTGCTGCCACTGGAGAAGGGAGTACTGCTGGCATCTAGTGAGTGGAGGGCAGGGTGCTGCTAGTATAAAGTTACCATGGTTTAATTTATTTTAAAGAGATCCTTAAAAGAAGCCACGAATGAACACAGTATGAAGGCAGAGCTGTGCTCTGATGCAGAGAAGGGGGCAAGGTGGAGAGAGATGTACAAGTTTAGCTGACTGGAGGTGTAGTGGCCCTGAGGGGTCTCTGGCAAAAATCGCACTCCACAGAGCTCAGTGGGGAAACCCTGATGTAGTACAAATAAAATGCGGCTTTAAATCCTTTAGATCTACGTTATAATCCTGCATTGACTGCCCACTAATTTCATCAATTGGGGTAAGTGATTTACTCTTATCAAGCCTTAATTTCCTCCTCTGAAAAAAGGGAATGATCTTGCTCACTTCACTGGGTCATTGTGGCGCTAAATAGAATGTAAAACTCCAAAGCCAGCACCTAAGACACGGTGCTTAGTATCTGTTAATTTATTTTCAACTAAATTCTTTTCATCCTATGAATGCCAGAGTTGGCCTGGTAATACTGACTGAAAGATCTTTAGTGTTTGAGGCTTGTGACTATATATTGATTCATTAACACATTTAAACTATTATGAAAGATTTTATAGCAACATTATAAAAAGAAAAGGAAAACATTTCAAAATCCAGTATTTGCAGGACTAGTCACTCACCAAAACAACCCATGTGTATAATTAATAATGATCTATAGCTCGTTTCTACAAAACATAGATGTGATTTATTATTGTGCTGTAGACATGCAGAGTATGAATGCAAAGTTTATAGCAAGAGTAAGATATTAGACATCTATTGTTTAGCTTGCCTAGACTAGCATACAAGCTTCTGCTGGGAAATCCTTCCGCTATTTTAACTTTGGGGTTTACATGGGAGCTTCTCTTGGTTTATAAATCCTTCCACCTTGACTACTATTTATGGTCACTGGGAAAAGGTACCTATTCCAAACTGGAAAGGCATCGGTGTCACCCTATAGCCTTTCCCTACAATCAATCATCAGTGATTGGAGCTGGTATGAACTCCTGATCCAAATTGTACCAGTAGATCCCTTTCCTGGGATTTTTGAGCTTGGGATCAGAGGGAGAAAAAACAAGCCTTCACTCTCTCTGGTGGTGAAATTGAAACATATAAGCCAGCAGGTGGGTTTCCTGCAATCTGAAAAAATGAAACAGGAAGCAGAGATATGGGCATGTGTGTATATTGTAGTGGAGGCTGAGGGCAGTGAAGAGAGACTCCACTGTCCCAGCACATGGCTAGGGCCTGGTCATACATCCAGCAGAATCCCCCTCCCACCCCTTCCTTTCCCAATGTATAGTTATGTGACTCAAGAAATTCTTACTATGTCCTAATCTACTTCTGTTTAGATTTCTACCACCTAAAACCATAAAAGTCTTGACTAATTCAAGTGGGTTGCAATAGTTGGAAAAAAATACTGTCTCTGCAGGTGTCTAGCTGGAGGCTAATTATAGTGAGGGCTAGAAGAGTAAGACATTAGTCAGAGGAGCTGTAGTTCAAATCTAGACCACCAGCATTACAAGTTAGTTGTGGGAACTTACAAAAGTTAATTAACTAAATAATCTATTCAAGTTTTAGGTTCTTCATCTGTGATTCAGTCAGGGTCCAGTTAGGAAACTGAAACCACTCAGATTATTTTAATGGAGAGAATTCCACATAAAGAACTGTTAATTATGTATAGAAGAACTGAAAGAGTGAAAGGAGGATTCTAAGGTATCATGGAGAGCACAACCGCAGGAAAGAGCCACCACCCATAGGGCTGGAGAGCTAAGGGAAGAAGCTGGAACCTTCAACCCTTAGAAGCTTAGAGAGGCAGCTCTGTGGGATGGGGGTCCATGGCTACAAGAAGCCCCATTGTATTGCTGGTGTCTCTGAGAAGAATTCATGAACCTGATTGAGTTGGAAAAACCGCTAGCTAGATTCAGCTGCTGCTCCAGGAAGGAAACTTCACTGCAAGAGTGAAGCATTGGAGCAATAATCAGATAGGAAAAAGCAAGTCCTTCTCCCTGCTCCAGCTCTGGAGTCTCCCCCAGTCCCTGCATTGGCAGAATCCGATAGGGTACCCTCAAACCAGGTAAAAAAGTGATTTTCAGAATCCCAGGCTTATGCTCCCAAAACTGATAGTAGAAGGGTGAGTTGGAAGCTGAAAGAAAACAGCTTCATAGTTGGCACAATGTTTAAGGATAATGAAACATGCTTCACCAGGATTTGGGGAATGTAACTGACATAAGTCTAAAACCATTACCTGAAAAGAAGCAGTTGTGAATGTAATGTCCTCTCTTCTGGTAAAATAAATAAATAAATGTATAAAAAAATAAAAATAAAAAATAAATTGATCTCATAAGGTTGCTTAGAGACAATAGTAAGAGTGTCTAGGTGTCGCTTTTCACTGAGGAAGTAGAGATGAAACAAAATCAACTTCCTGAGCACTAGTATTCACTTCCTGGTTATTCCCTACAAATCAGATTTCTCTTCTGTTTCATCATTTGCTTTCTTAGAATGTCTTTATTATCAGCTTTTATCTAACCTTCAAAACCCAGCACACATTATTTTCCTTCTGGAAGCATGTTTCTGAATGTTCCAGCCCAAAATGATTTTTCTGTCCTCTTAGCTCTTCGTATATTTACTATGCTTTTCTTTCTTTTTTCCGAATAATGGTGAAATGCTGTGTAATGTGCCTGGGGTTCATAGGTCAGCCCTGATCTCTCAGAGTTAAGGAACCTTTTCAGATCCCTAATTCAGTTATGTGAAGGAATCAGTAAGAAAAAAAATGATGGCTGAGCAGAAGGGCCAGCGATACAGTCTGCATCGCAGTGGGATTAGGAAGTGAAGCTGAAGTAACATGCTGTAACGGGTACCCAGCCCCCTGTCCACCTCCAAGCTCTTGGAACTCAGGGATAGGACAGTAATAAACTATCTTCCATTTCTAACTGTTTGTGAGGAACCTAAGAATATCCTGCTAATCTAAATTTGTATTAGTTCTAAAATTGAGCCTGTTTATGTCTGAATGAGGCTGTGCTTGGCTATCATCATGGGCTGCTGGGGATTGGCTAAATTTGACATTGCTTAAACAATGCTTTGTATCCTCATGGGTCTTTACCTAGTTCTTTGATGAGTGAGCGTGCAGAAGAATTATATTCATTCTTACCCATGAAGATGTGCCTTCCCTACAGACTAAGAAGGGCACCTTTCCAATTTTTTACCAGCTCTGGCCCAGGATTGCTCTTAGAGTTTTCTCTGGATCCAAATCTGAGACATTATCTCATTGTATAGAATCTCCACAATTAACTATGGGCCATCATCAGTGAAGACCATTCTATCCATGGTGGAACCCAGAAACTATATGGGTGAGCAAAACATCCTACAGATGAACACTGCATTCTTCCTGGAATAAATCCTTCTCTTTTAAAGATTTCCTATGACAGGTGATAACAATCTTCCCCAATTACTTGTAAAAGTGAGTTGACAGTACAAAATTTCTTTTGAAGGTATTCTATTAAGTACATTTCAAACAATGTTTACTGTCAAGCCAGGAATTCATGCCAGACAGGTGAAATCACTTTCCTTTATAAATCTATTATTAGCATCAGATAGACAATTGGGTCTGCAGAAAGAGTTTTCATTAACATTCACACATGCCCAAGGGTCAAATATTCCATCTTTTGGTCCCTTCATAAATAATTCCAATGAAATATACAGCTATTATTTATTACTTCATATACCAAGCCCTATGCTAATTGGTTTATACACGTATTTGACACTGAGATAAAATACTTACCTTGGGTGGAATCCATGGCCTTTGATAATATTTAGGCCATATTCTTTATGGAAGTGTGCTCACTTTATTAGTTTTGTTAGAAATGCTTATTGCATGCAATGATTTCCTCTTGGTTCCTTGCTTTCTCCTTTCTAGGCAAGCAATAAGTAGTGAAATGAGGAAAGATGGTTTCAAAACATACAAAACCTGTTCCTTGTGTAGATATAGCTTAAAGAATATAAACAGATGGATTTCTCCCACAGGACAGGTCATCATACCATCGGGGGAAAATGAGTTGGCTGCTGCTGAGTTAAGAAGCAATGAAGTCATTGCTATGCACATAATTAAAATGTGATATTTCAAGAGGAGTGAATCCAAGGAGGAGAAAAGAAAAATTACAGATAATACATACTGTGGTTGTGGCTTTGAATTAATATGTGCCTGGGTGCAGAAGGAGCAATGCAAACAAATGTCAGCCATCAAAAATAGGCAAAACGGCAATACATTTAACTGGTAACTTTATCCCCCTGCCCCCACCACACATGTTTAAGGGTAATAGTATTCATTTGTGCTAAGCTCATTTGAACTACGTAAGTGTTGTTAGCAGACTGGATTTATATATAGAACAGCTCCATGCACACCATTCCAATGCCTAACAGAAGCCCTGGTCAGTGTTTAACAAGACAAGTCAATTCAGAAGACCTGGGCCTGGGTCATGCCCCTGGCAATGATGCAGTGATGCTTTTGCATCTACATCTGAATTACTAATTGAGTTCAGGAGAGAAGTTCTTCTTGTGGCTGTTAATCAGCTGATATAGCTATGCTCATTTCTAGGCAGACTCAGGCCTAGATAAACATGGGAACACTATAGGATTTTGAACAATGGCTCTTGTCCCTTCCTTTCCAGGAAACTGCCTAATAAGAAAAAACAGCAGATACACAAGCAACTGTTATCTTGGGTAAAAGAGATTCGTTTTTCTTGGGACCATATCAGTTTTGTGTTTACAGCTCCTCTAAGGCTATATCTATATGATGACAGGCTTTCTGGTGAAAGCTGAGAAATTCAGTTGCAAATATGAATGCTACAAAATGTGTGGCTATTTGGCAACGGGAAGATCAAACATCTGGATCTTTGACTCAGTTTTTCCATTTTTACCCAATATTTTCATATCGTGAAAAACACCAATTAAAAAAAGCAGCCAATCTGGTGTTTTGGCTTTCTTACCAGACAATTTGTATCTCAGAATGGTTGGTCCAATTGATTGTGCTGTTTTAGATGGCCAAAATGAGCAGATCAAGATAAAAATAGTTGGTTAGGTAGCTGTTCTGATCTGGTTTAACCAATATGGTGGAATTGTAAACTCTAACTGATAAGTGCTTTACAAATGCAAATAAATCTATGATGGGAGGCAGATAACTGTCATGTCTCTCTATTTCTCCAGATAAAGAAATGGACACACATAAGGTGATCTGCTTTGGAAAACACAGCAAGTTGGTGTTGTTCTCTACTAGAACTTGAGGCTTTCTTCCTCAGTGGGGATTTGAGCTAGCAAAGTGTGACGAAATTACACATGCGTATGCCCAGAAACAGTGGTTCTGCTTACTTTTGAGGGTCCATGGAAAAGAAATACTGCAAGACTACAGAGAAAAAAAAAAAAAAAGTAAGAGAACTCTTACTGAAATTTTGTTTTATTGTGTCCTACATTAAGACTTCTAAATATTCTAATTCTGGAGAATGGTCTACATTTGGAAGGGTGGGGGCTATGAATCGATGTTAGTAAACTAAATACATTTCATTCCAGAAAATTAAAGGACATACGTATTTAGGATTGAAAATATTGAGGTTATGATACAAGTTTTGTACGATTGCACTTGTGTAGTAGATCTAACATTAAGCGGTAGAAGTTCTATTCAGGGAAAAGATAGATTTTGGGTAATATTTAAGTAATCAGGAACTGTTTTTAAAAAAATGCAGTTATATATCTAAGTAAATCACCTTTGCATAAGATATGCCACTTTTTCCAATAAAGATTACCTAGATCTTTGAATACAAGTATAAACATTTTTGTAGGCCTGTATCTAGAATTCCATATGATGATGATTCTATAGCTGCCTTCAAGGATGGCATTTTTTTCCTCTGGCAAGGAATCTGATGCTATGGAAAGATTAAAAAAGAAAAAAAAATACTAAGTCAAAGAATAAAATTGAAATAATATTTAAGGAAAATTATTTTCTTTCCATGTATTTTTAAATTTTACAGCTTTCAAAATAACCCAGCATACAGTACCCCTCAGATTGACTGACTCATCCCCATGTCCACACACTTTCTTTAAAAACAGAAAAATCATTTTTGAAAATGATCAAAACATAACATTTTGCTGGAACAGATGCCTTGCCTGCGCTCTGTGCCACATTTTTGTAGTATTTAAAATGAACGTTTCAGTTTTAAACATGGAGTGACTAATCGCCAATGGGGAGGAAAGAACGTCCTGTGGGAGTCAAAGCCAGGGTCTTCCTCTACCCCGTTCGTGAGAAACACTGGAGCTTAGAATCCGTGCACACCAAACACTTCTCTTGGGGCTGCCCTTCTCAAGATGATTTTTCAACAAGAAGTGTTTTTGAGTATTTGACTATTGAGCTCAAGGAAGGTAGTAATGTTAAATATCTGAGACTGATATGCACTTTTTAGTGACCTATTTGTTATTTAATTTTTGCATCTTTTATTATATCCCTCACTTTCTTTTCAGTACCATCTACGTTTTAACTTTTCAGGATACATTCCAAACCCCAATTTAGTACTGTATAGTACAATTTAGTATTCCAGATTTATATCTGTTGTTCCAGCATGAAGTATTAACTGTGGTCCCTTTCCCTCTTAAAACTGCATCTTATGAAAGTAAAAAGTAGAACAGAAGATGACTACAGGCTGGGAACGAGACGGGGAAGGGGGTCGTAAGAAGAAATTTGTTGAAGAATACAACATTATAGCTAAATAGGAGGAATAAGTTCTAGCATTCTATGACACTGTAAGATGATTAGTTAACAATAATATATCATTTCAAAGAGCTGGAAGGAGGATATTGAATGTTCTCAACACAAAAAATAATAAATGTTTGAGATGATAATCTGATCTATACATTATACCTATGAAAACATCACTGTGTACCCCATAAGTATGTACAATTGATGTGTTTTTTTTTAATTGGCCTTATTTGGAAGGTGAATTATGTAGAAACTCTAAGTGTAACAATCCTCTGTCCAAGAAATCCTGTACACAGGATTTAATTTTTCTCATGTTACATTTTTTACACCAATGGATTTAATGATGAAAGGGTTAAAGTTAGGTGACACTTTAAGTCACATAGACATTTCCAAATTTCTACAAGTCTGAAAGAATAGCTAACTGTGATGTGTACTTTTCGGCAGGGTATACTATCACTCTGCCTTTGTGTGCGAATATTCTGCCAATTGTCACTATACAGATCAGTAACTCACCCGGGATATGACCTCTGCTGCTCACTCCCAGCTCTGTGTCCGTGCCTCTGAAACCTGAAAGATCATCTGGGGAAAACATTTTCCACAATAAAGATCTTATAGGTAACAGCAGCATAATAGGATCATATAAACATCCTAATAATAATAAATAATAATAATATTAGTCAGTGTCAGGCCATGTACAGTAGGACCAAAGTGCTGAGTTTATTCATAAATGTTTTGCTTATTTCTAGCATTAGCATGCCTGCAGGTCTTGGTGTGCCATGGGCTCCAGAGTTTCTATTGTCCCAGTGAAGTTAGTCAAATTCCATAACGTCTGCTCTTCAACGGTAAATGTAATATTCATGGAAATAAACTATCAGATCAGTGTACTGCAGGTTTGAAGTATTTTTAAATGGTAAGGCAATTGGGCAGAACCTAGGGTTTGCCATTATGATGATATGCCAGTCCACCAGAATTTTGTAATAATAATTAAAGCCAATTTGCTAGCAAGGTAACATTAAAATGTAGACAGAGTAGGGGCCAGAAATGTCATTTTATGATCCTCAGTGTTGCAATTTATGATAAAATACTCATATCTCATCTTCCTCACATTATTGGTCTAACACTACAGCTACAGAATTTCTCAGGGGCTTAACCACACATTACATAATGCTGAGTTTTTCAGAGAGGAGTCACAGCTCACACCCTCAGAGCAATATGGTGAATGTATAGAAGGGCTATGGCCAGGTGTGGAAACAGACAGGGATTGGGGCTATGCATTCTTACTTCTTTAGGTCATCCTGATTTATCATTGTTTTGGGAAAGTACCATGTAAGTGGATTCCTGAATTACACAAGACACCTTTGTCTCTCCCAAATGAATGGTACCTAGACATGAAGGAATGGTTTGATTGTAGGATAGAATGTGGAAATGGAGAAATTGATAAAACATTAACCTAAGCAGAAACTGCCTAACTTTCTTGTTTCACTGAAACTCTGAAATATAAAATAATCAATACATTTTTATAAAGTAGTTAAAATTTATTTCTTACTCTTCTTCATACTAGAAAAGATTTGAGAAGACTGCACGTATGTCATGTGCAAGAAAAACTGAAAGACGTGACTCTTTGGCATCAAATAACTTAAAATGCTGTTGAGAGTCAGCAATGTGAAGTAATTGTCCTCTATTACGAGAGTAAATAATTCTTTGCTAAATTATATTACACGAGAAAATGTGACACACGTCTGAGATCATCTCAGATATTCCATAATATCTCTTATATTCCTGGATTATAATGATTTATATTTTATGTCATTTTTCTATAGGTCCCCTTTCTTCAGTCAGAACACTTAGTTTTGAATTAGAAAACGTAGTTACCAATGATATAGCCTAGAAATCTTAAAGACTTCTAGAGAACAATGACATTGATGAATATGTACATATTAAATCATGCTATAAGAAAAGATAAAGAATAATTTGGGTCTTAAGTAATTATACATTAGTCGAAGGATATTTCAGGCAATTGGCACAGGACAAGGAAGTCCCAGGAAATTTCTAGACACTAAGAACACTAGTTTGGCACAATGTCATGGATTAGGAGAGTGGAAGAAAATAAGACTGCCTGCATGGGGATTCTTAAAAATCTTTAAAACAGGGCAATGCAGGAGAGACTTATCCCAGGAATCCCCAAGGTTCTTATTAAGGAGAGTGACAGCTTATCGTTGAATCCAAATTCAATCAAAGGTTGGTCCAGTGTTAACATAGCATAAGGCAGGGAAAGGGCAGAGATGGGGAATCCAGACCAAAAGTTGGTGTAATTACCCAATTATGAAGTGAGAAAGACCTCAAAACCTTATTTTTTTTCAATCATACAGATATATTTTGCTGTTGATTTGTATGGCTTGGCTTAATCAGTCACTTGCCTAATTTCAATAGACATATATTTGAGTAAATGTAGTTTCTAAAAACCAAAATCAAATTACCTCAAAGAACAAAGTTGGACCATCATTTACAACGTTCTAAAGAGTATCACATAGTATCTTAAAGCAATGGGAAAACATGAATGGCAAAAATATTTTCAGCATTGGCATCATCAAAGAAGTAAAAATTTAGGTCTGCCCTGCAAAAACTGTCATATTACATTATCACAGCATTCCTCAAAGTTTATCGTAGAGCATTGATTCTTTGGGGACATTAGTAGGTATTAAGGTGGGGAGACAATTGTATGTTCAAATATATTTGAAATGTGAGAGTCAATAAACAAAATCCTTATTGTAGAATTTCTCAGAGTATTTATATCCCAATGAGAACGTTCCCGTTAACCAAGGACAATATCCCATTGGTCTTTGTGCATACATGGTGGAGCTCTAGCATGTAGCATTTCCAATTACCTTTAACCATGACACTCTACTTTCATGTCCCATCTCCTAGTACTAGTGTGCCACTGAATGCACAGTAAGAAATGTTTGTATATGCACCTAGAGGATTACATTATAGTCTTTTGTGGCATATAGATATATAGATAAAACATATTATAAAGATATATGCATGTATAATTTCATTAGGATGAAATGATTTCATAACTGCAAAGAATTCAAGTTATTCATCCTTTGCTAATTGCCTTTGGCTTTAAGGCTTGTCAGAATTCTTCTGCTCATTAAATTCATAATCTCTCCTTCTGAGGGAGCGTTGAGGACGACTTCACTGGAGTGGCTCACCCACACACAGCCCCCAAATCAGGCTGTTCATCATCTGAGTGTTTTTCTTCAAGCACACAAAGAAACTATTTTCTTCTGGGTAGGGGCTTCCCCTGACCTCCCACCGCCCCCCCCAAGTTAGGTAGAGAATCATCCCCAAAGAGATGTGTCATTCTTGGAACAGAACATCCCTTGGCAGAGACTCACTGAGTAATCATTCAACTAGAAGCATAAATCTACCCTGAGGGTCAGAAAAACCCATAGTGAAAGAGAATAATGGGCAAAGGGAATTGCATTCCAGGCTATTAAAATAGACACGGGCACTGAAGTGAATGTGCTGAAATGAAACAAAGGGAATTCTCCAAAATTCAGACATGGAACTCTGGGTGATAAACTCTCGACCTGGTCAGATTAACTCTTCAGTCACTCAGAAGAGATCATCATTCCCTTTTACTCAGGACAGTATGGTGGTGTTTGATCCACACTGGGCCATTTCCTGTTGACTTCAACATGGGGTTGATGGTAAGCACAAGCTTTCTTCCTTTTCCCCTGTCCTTTCTTCTCTAGGCTTTTTCCATATGTGTCTATCATGTTGACCCTGCGAAAGGCATTAGACAAAAAATGAGTCAGAGCTCAGGATTCTCCGGTGAGTCAGAGCAGCCTACCTGCAGCTAGACAGGCCTGGGGCACAGAGCAGTGTTGGCACCGGCTCGGCTCTGTAGGTTGGAACAGGAGCTGAGAGAGCTGTCCTTGCTGCAGAGGCTGGTGGGGAAGCTTCTGCTGGGTGGGCTAGGCACAGGTCCAACAGGGATCAACATGTTCTCGTCACGATTCAGACAGACGCCTGGCACCAAGGGGGATCCAAGCTGGAGCTGCCCAACAGGTGGGCAGAGCATTGCTTAGAAATTCAGACTGGCCAGGGGCTTAATTTTCAAAGAGGCAGGATATGGAAGGTGTTGGAACAAGGGCTTCTGGTCTCATTTCCACCCCTTGTAACTGTGATTGTGGAAAAGTTACTCAACCTTTCTGAACTTTGGTTGCAGATAACGTTACCAAGGCTGTTTTAAAGGATACAATGAAATAAAATACCCAACATTTACTCAGCACCTACTATATGTTACGACTTGTGAAAAAAGTCTTTTAGACATGATTACACTTAATCCTCATAACAATCCTGCGGAAGAGGCATTGTTATTATGATCTCCATTTCCGAGGTGAGGAAACTGGTATTCAGGTCACCCGCTGGTAAGTGATGAATCCAGGCCTGACTTCAAGGGCTAAAGTTTTAGCCAAATGCTCTCACAAAATCCAACTCTTCTCTGATAGAAGGATACTCCTGCTCCTGGTAAGGGTAGGAATGACATTCTTAGCCCAAGTTCTTGATGGATAGCACCAAAGCTTGGAGTAGGGGAGAGGGCAAGGTGACAGCAACGCTGTGGTCTTCTTAATCCAAAGTTCAGTGTGTTAGAAAGGATCCCAGAATCACACAGAAAGGATTTGAGAATGGAAAGGCATCCATAGAACTCTGACTTCAAAGTGAGGCACTATGCAAGTGGGCAAAAAATAGTGAAGAAGTGCAGGGATCAGCTCAAGGACATGACCCTGGATTAGCATCCAGCACAATCCAGAAAATCAGGAAAGAGCACGGCAGTCTGCTACATGGAAGGTGACTGCATCCCAACGATCACTGCAGGACTGCAGGAGGCTTAGGATAGGATTCCTGGGACAAAACAGTCAGTATTAGCTCAAGAAATGGGGCTACAGCTGGACACGGTGCCTCATGCCTATAATCCCAGCACTTTGGGAGGCCGAGGAGGGTGGATCACTTGAGGTCAGGAGTTCTTGACCAGCCTTACCAACACGGCGAAATCCCGTCTTTACTGAAAATACAAAAAATAGCTGGGTGTGGCGGTGCATGACTGTAATCCCAGCTATTCTGGAGGCTGAGGCAGGAGAATTGCTTGAACCTGGGAGGCAGAGGTTGCACTGAGCCGAGATTGTGCCACTGCACTCCAGCCTGGGTGACAGAGCAAGACTCCATCTCAAAAAACAAACAAACAAACAAAAGTGGGGCTACAACGTAACACAGAGACAGAAAGCCAAAATGCTACATGTTCTCACTTATTCAGGAGAGTTAAACATTGGGTACACATGGGCATAAAGATGGCAACAATAGACATTGAGGAAGGGGAAGGTGGGAGGGTTGAAAAACTAACTGTTGAGTACTGTGCTCAGTGTCTGAGTGACAGGATCAATCGTACCCCAAACCTCAGGATCATGCAATATACCAATGCAACAAACCTACAAATGTGCTCCCTGAATCGAAAATAAAAGCTGAAAAAACATTTAAAGGCTTATGCACCGTTGTTTGGAATGTAAATTAGTTCAGCCACTGTGAAAAGCAGTTTGTAGATTTCTTAAAAAACTTAAGACAGAGCTATCATTTGACCCAGCAATCCAATTGTTGGGTCTACATCCAAAGGAAAGTAGATCATTCTGCCAAAAAGACACATGCACTTGTACATGTATTGCCATGCTATTTGCAATAGCAAAGACATAGAAACAAACTAAATACCTATCAGTGGACATTTGGATAAAGAAAATGTGGTACATACACACCGTGGAATACTGCACAGCCATAAAAAGAATGAAATCATGTCCTTTGTGACAACATGGATGGAGCTGGAGGCCATAATCCTAAGTGAATTAACAGAGGAACAGAAAACCAAATACCACATGTTCTTACTTACAAGTGGAACATCAAGCACACACGGACATAAACAGGAGAACAATAGACACTGGACTACTACAGGTGAAAGCGAGGCATTGGTTGTAAACTACCTACTGGGTACTATGCTCACTACCTGGGTCCAATATACCCTCTAACAAACATGCGCATGTACCCACTATAGCTACAATAAAAGTTGATTTTTAAAAATAGTAAATTGTTTTTGGCTAAGTTTTGGGATAGTTTGTTACACATCAACAGATAACCTTGACCCTGATGCCCACTTCCAATCTGAGCCCTCAATTCCCTTTATTTAATAAATTCTTTGAAATCTTACAAAAAAAAAAGAAGTAGGGCTAGACTAACCTTGCCAGTAGGGATATTAGGGGACTCCTGTGGGTTGCTTCCAGAAGATTAAAGGTTAAAAATCATTCCTTTATTCCCTCAGTAATGTAGTATTGTCTAGCATAGTTTAGTGTGCAGTGGTTTGGTGTAGTACAGTACACTGTAGCATAGCATATACACAGCAAAGTAGTGTGGTACAGAGTAGCACAGTGGTGTGGTGAGGTGCCATGTAGCTTGTTGCTTTGTTGTATATACAGAGTGATACAGTATAATGCAGTGTGAGATACATAGGGTCATACAGTGTAGTATAGTTTAGTTTAGTTTGCTGCAGTATCATTATATTAGTAGTGTAATGCAGTAAAGGAACCACTCAACTGAAGTCAGGAAACCTGAATTCTCATCCTCTGTGCCATTAGTAAGCTGCTCGGCCTTGGATAAATCACTTAGTCCTTTTTTGGCTGCATTTTCTTGTTACATGTAAAATGAGGGGGTTGGAAGAGATGAGCTAGAAGGTCAGTCCTGAGACATCCCACATCTTGGTCTTACTCATGAGATCTCTAACAATTTATATCTTCTGCCAAGATTTAGAGGTTCCTTATACAGACTTTTCCCAAGTTTAGAATGCCAGATAATGTTCCTGGAAGAAAGTAGAAAAGGAAAAAGGCCATAAATAGATTTTAGCACCAATTCAACATTATGAACTAAATTAAATGAAAGGTTAAAGTATTGCAATCCAATCCTGGCTATAATTCTTTGTTAAATGAAGGGTCGTCTTAGCCAAAATTCTGGGAGGTCTGGGTAGCTGCACTCCAGCTCCAGAAAGCTTCCTTTGTTATATTTTTGGTGCTGGCACAACTGCAGTACCTGGAGAGTAAGCAATCCATTGGTCAAAATTGCTGGACCAGATGATCATACCAACCCAGGCCTCCATGATTACTAGTATCAAGAGCCAATGTTAAATAATTTCTTTGTTGGAAGATGTGTGAATTGCTATTATATTTTCAAGTCCATAATTAACAGTGTATAAGGCATAAGGGTAAATTCTACTAAGAGACTTGTTAAAAATATGGAAGTTTCTTGCCCTATTCCTCTTCATTTTCTATTATCCTCCTGCCTCAAGACAACTACTTTTGACACAGTTATTACTTCAGGTATTTACACATCTTATTTCTTAAATAATATGATACTGCTGTCTTTTGATTCATCAATTTTACACATTATCTGTTGATTTCCTGTATTGCTAGATTAGGATTTAACTCTCTAATACTACCATTCCCTCTGTGTGTTCTCTTCCATACTTTTAATAATATTCTATTTTGAGGTTGAGTGAATAGTCAGTGTTAGCATAATTATACCTATGAAAATATTCTTCACAATTGAGCATTATGGTGTACTATGATTCTGCTTCCTTTTTTACTTTTGCTTTCCTGAAGTTAATACGATTGTCTTTTTATTTACTTAGTTTTCTTTACATGTATTGTTAATTATTTCAACATCTTCCCAAAGCTTGTCAGGTTAATTTTTCATGAGATAAATGACACAGTAATCCTTCAACACTTTATTAGTTTAATTTTGTTTTGTTTCGAGAAATCTCTAAGCTTGTTTCATAGCTGTCATCCTGGGACTTCCCTTTGTCCATCATCCTTGGAAATCCCTTCCTTTTCTCCTTGTTTGGGTTTTCTGTTACCTGTGTCTCATGACTTCCTCTTTAATGACATACTTCTTTGTTTTTAATAAGCAATTCCTTTAGCTATTCTGTCAGATTAAAAATATAGTATTAGAGCAGAAATCATGGAGATAACAGTCCTCAACATGCCTGCCTTTTGAGTCATGATGTTCTAATATAGGCTGACTTTTCCTCAGCCCTTAGGGCACTATTGTCATTCTGGAATCTCCCTTCCTCATTGCTGCCTCTGTTTTGACTTGACTCTCTTCTTTTCTGAATTCTATCTCTTCCTCTTTCTAGATTACTTCTTCATCTGCTGGAAAACATCTGTTAATGCCTTCTTGAAAAAGAGTAGGAGGAAGGCAAAGTATTTGAGACATTGCATGCTTGAAAATGTCTTCATTTTTTCCCTTACAATTGATTAATAGCTTGGCTAGGTATGGAATTATAGCAGGATATTCTTTTTCCTTCAAAATTTTAAAGGCATTGTTCTATCTTTTATTGCTTCTAGTATAATCCAGATTCCATTCTGATTCTTGATCCTCTGTATAGACTTTATTTTTTCTATCTGGGGGATTTTTGTTTCATTGTCTTCAGCATTCTGAAAACTTACAGTGATGATTATTGGTGTGGATCTATTTTTATCTTGTGTTGGACACCATGTAAGACTTTCAGTCTGGAAACTCATCTCATTTTGAAAAAAAAATTACTCATTGAATGATTGTCCTCAATCTATTTGTGTGCTGTCTTTTTCTGGAGAGACAAATTATTCAGATGTTGAGCCTTCTGGGTCTTGTCCTTTACTTTTTTAAACCTGGTTTCTCTCTTTTTTCATTTTCCTCGAATAGTTCCTTCACTTTATTTTCTAACCCACTGTTGAGTTTTCCATCTCTGCTATCTGTAAGATCTTATTTTATTTATTTATTTTTTATTTATTTGAGACAGAGTCTTCTCTGTCACCCAGGCTGGAGTGCAGTGGCACAATCTTGGCTCACTGCAACCTCCACCTCCTGGGTTCAGGCAATTCTCCTGCCTTAGCCTCCCGAGTAGTTCGAATTACAGATGTGCATCACCACACTTGGCTAATTTTTGTATTTTTAGTAGAGACAGAGTTTCACCCATGTTGGTCAGGCTGGTCTCAAGCTCCTAACCTCAGGTGATCCATCCGTCTTGGCCTCCCTAAGTGCTAGGATTACAGGCATGAGTCACCGCCCAGCCTGCTATCTGTAAGATTTTAATTTCTAAGGGATATTTGTTCTCTGCATATTCATATATATAACCATGTGCTGCATAACACATTTCAGTCAACAGGGGTCCATAAGATTATAATGAAGCTGAAAAATCACTGTCTCCTGGTGATGTAACTACCGTAAAGTCATAGCACAATACATCACCCATGTGTTTGGGGTGGTGTTGGTGCACCAAACCTACTGCACTGCTAGTCATAAAAAGTATATAATAATGTACAGTACATAATACTTGATAATGATAATAAATGACTGTGTTACTGGTTTATACATTTACTATACTATTCTTCTCTTGCTTTGCTTCATCTATCCAATTCTAAGGCTCTTTCCTCTGGTTTCTTCATCTATACTCTATCAGTGACCCAAAGCAATGGCTTCAGGTCTCAGCTTTATACCAGGACTCTCAGATGTACCTTTTCTTTTGATTTCTAGGATTTAATTTTCATCTCTTTACTTCCTTTCATTTATCATATCTGAAACTACACTTCTTTCCCTCAAGTAGCCAAGATTCTGCAATTGTCCACTCATATTAATCTTTCTACCAACACTTAGGTTACCTGGGTCAGAAATTTTTGCATCCATTTTCATTCCTTCTGCCCCCTCACCATTTCTAAAGCAACCAATCATGACATCTTGCCATTTTAACTTCACAATGTCCCTCTTCTTTGTCTCTTTATTTTAATAACTTCTGACCTATTGATCATTGTTGCTTTAAGACAGTCCCTGGCACTACTAGGAAGTCAAGCATTTTGTTGTTCAGTGGTCAGATGCCAGCAAGTTACTGTCTCTTCAAATTAAGCTAGGTCATCCTGCTCCCCTAAACTCACAGTTTCTGAAGTTGGCCTCTATACTCAGTTTTAATTCTGATATCACACAAGTCAGTGCTGGGACTCTTTTATCCTGATACTCTGTAAGTGACCTTTGTTTTGTCTTTGTGCTTTGCCGATATCTCCTGTATTATATTACCAAACAAAATGTAGTTCTGTAAATGCAGTCTGTGCCCTCCTTGCCTCCTTGATACATGCTAGATCTTGCTCACTTGAATATGTCAGGAGCTTGAAAGTAACATCAAGAGACTTCCAGAATTTCCATGCAGTTTACCTATATGTGAAATTCCAGGAGATTCCTTTCTTATCATCTTTCCATTGAATCATAGAGCAGGAGAAATATTGATGACATAAAAATCTAACAGAGCAGTGTAATTCTATGTTAAAGGAGTTCCGGAGGTATGTGGAGATCCTTCTAGGTAAGAAATTGCCAACTAAAGGAGCTCCTCAAGCCAAATAATAATCCTCAAGCCAAAAGGGTACTGTTAAATTTAGCTTCTTTTTCTAGTACCTGAAGCAGAAAAGGGCTCCTCAGTAGGATCAGATGGGTCTTTCCTCCAGTGAAATAACCTCGACTATGAAACTCTACAGCACATTAGGTGGGAAGGGAGTCATAGAACTTCATTAGATTTCTTATGTACAAACTTGGTTCCCCACTCATCCTCCCCAGATGGAAAAAGTGTATAACACTGGTACTGAGATTGTCCCCATTAGACTCTCAGTTTCATTTCCAAGTATACATACAGCAAATTCCTGCATGCATAGCAAATACAGAAGTGGCTTTTGATATAACCTTTTTTAAAAAAATCTTAATTGAAATCTAAATATAGAAAACACATAAGATTAGAATTATTTTGCTTGGAGCTGGCTAGGGGCCTCTATGAAAGTGCCATGTAACCTATAGAGAACACTAGTGTTCTGGGAAATATAGTTCAAAATAAATCATAAATAAATATTATGTATGCCCACATTTCAGAGAGTATGTTACAAATGCTACATATTAATGTTAATTTTGTTAATGTTAATGTTAATGTTACATTAATTTTGTTAATGTTACAAATGCTACATAATGTTAATTTTGTCTCCTTTCTCCAGACATATTAGTGACAAACTTATGATGATTTGGGCTTTTAATATCCTTAAGCTCATTGGATTGGTGATCGATGACACCATTCAAACCTCCCAAATATAAGATGATGGATCTCCATTGTCATCAACATCAATATCAAATCTCAGGGTCTGTGCAATGAGCAAGAAAATCTTGATTCCAGTTTTCTTTCAAATTAGTCTCACGTGCTTACAATTGCATGGATTATTTTTAAAATAAGAACGTTACCAAAATACCAGAGATTGGGTCTAGATCTTTTTGCTCACCATGCATAAAGTTAATCACTGAGACAAAGAGTATTACCAGGGCAGAAAACTTTATATTTGGGTAATGTCAACTGGGATAACAGGAGATAAGTCTCAAATCTGTCTCTCCAACAAACTAACATTAGGGGTGTATATAGCTTGGAAGGTGGAGAAAACAGGAATTAGGGAGGGCCAAGGAAGCAATCATGATGAATAAAGAGTTTGACATCTCATCCTCTGGATGTAGAGATCTGGTGGGTTTCAGTCCTAAAGAAGGAACTCAGATGAGACCAATGTTAGTTTCAAGTTTTAAGACAAGGAAGGCCCATTTCTATGGTTATTCAAAAACCTAAGAACAGAATCATCCCATTATTTGTGGAAATTGAGGTTTGCTTTATTCCCCAATGATAAAATAGAAAACACCTTGTTTCATCACCGAATACTTTTTACTAAAAAAAAGTTCAAACTTTCAATGTCCCTAGAATTTATGTAA
This sequence comes from Cacajao melanocephalus, assembly GCA_963573385.1. Taxonomy (NCBI): domain Eukaryota; kingdom Metazoa; phylum Chordata; class Mammalia; order Primates; family Pitheciidae; genus Cacajao; species Cacajao melanocephalus. Next base: position 208,686 of record CAUYLG010046701.1, on the reverse strand, counting down.
GGCAATAAGACACTAGTATACTTGTTTTCCAGTTTTAGACTTATAGAAATGTAACTTGCTTTTTAAGTAAGGAAGAAAATTCTGCATCTTCTTCCAGAAATTGTGTTTTGTCCCCTTCTGCAATCCTGCCATGCCATGCCAATATATGAAATTTCTTTGAAAACTATAGAAGCCTAGGAGTTTTATCTTTAGAAAGTTGCCTACAGCTTCTAAAAGCATAGTAGTGTAGCTTATCAATTCAATTCAATTAATTGTTGTATCTGTGAATTCTGGAAATGACTCAACAAATTATTCTATAGACTTGAATAACTGACCAAATGAAATGTAATTTCAAGGCCCTTTTCAATCCAGCTGCCACAAAGATTTATCTTTCAAATCTTAGAGCCAATAATCCCATGAAGACAATTAGGAGCTTCTTTAAATTAAATTCTACTTCAATGTCAACAGGTCAGCAGCCTTTTCTTACTAATGTAGCTCATTCCAGAATGAAATATAAACATACTTTGTAGAAAAAGATACTAAAACTAAAACTTCAACTTAAGTGCCAAAACACAGTTTTGAATTTCAAAATGAAGGGCTGCATCAAAATGCAGAATTCACAAAGAAAACGGTGAAGAACTAACCCCACAAAGCCTTCTTCAAATCAAGGCCATAAATGGAAGATCAGAGTATGCAGGGAAGGATTTGTGAGGTTTCAAGAGAATTTCTATTCTCTGCTATGTGGGTGAGTCACTTTCAACTTAAGGGGATCTGTTGGGGGGTGCGTCTGGGAGTGGGAGTGGGCTGTTGCTAGCTACTCCGTCTCAAGCATAGAGCAGATGGAGAGCTTGAAGCATGTTCCTGGAAATGTGGGCCCATCTTGAATTGGAGGCTTATTCTTGCCTGAGAAGGTTTAAAGTGGTCTGTGGCAGGGCAGACAGAATAGATGATTGCATTTTGGAAGTAATTAATCTCCAATTCATGGCAGGGCAAAGAGTATGTGAGTTTTTCCCACGGATCACAAAGAACAAGTCTAGAGCTATTTAGGTCCAACTTGAGAGGATGCTTGGAAGGAAGGAGATTCTCAGAAGCAACTGTGCGTGGAAAGGATCATCTGAGAGCCAGCTTCAGGGTGTGGAGGGGCCGGTGTGCTGAAGTACCAGTCACTGGCCAATTAAAAACTTGATGAGCACAGAGAAAGAGCTAAACACACCCCTTCCCAGATGGTGAGTGGCTGCTCAATATAGGCCCTAACAGGAGGAAGGGCTGAGGGAGTGTAACCCTAGAATAAAGATTGAAGTGATGTTATCTTAATCTGAATGTGCTGGTTTCACAATGGACTGGTTTGTAATTTCAAGTGATTTTAGGTCTGTCTGTGGCCTAAGTTTCATTGAAAAAGTCCTAGTGGTGGGAAAACAATCCCTTACTCCTGCATACACTTTAAAGGAATAAGGAGAGACAAAGCAAGCTTGCATTTTGGTTACATTTTGGCTGCATTTTAGTCATGGCTTTTCAGATTCTGATTTATATTTCGATTGTTGAATTGAATTCGGTGAGTATTCACAAAATCCTTGCTAGGAGGACAATTAGTACAATTTAATAAAAAGAGAGTGTGGCTTGGGATCAGAAAACCTGGATCTGGATGCCAGCTCTTTGCTTAACTTATAATAGTACCCCAAGGAACTTAACCTCTCTGAGCCCTAGTATTTTTGTCTATTGATTGAGAAACACAACTTGAGATTCTTTTGAATATTAAATGAGATAATGAACAAAACAACAACTCTGCTAACTGGCTCCTGGAAATTGTGATAAATGGTTACTCTGTAGGGCACAGTCATACAGATGCATTTGTTTAAGTGAGCTTAAAAAAAGGAATGTTTGTGTGTGTATTAGGAGATCATTTCTTTATAATTATGAACAAGTTCTCTCTTGTCTTTGGAGGAATCACTTTTAAAATGCATTAATTAGGCAGCCTGTGGACTCCTTTCCACAGTCATATAAGGACACCCATACACAGAATAACAGTAATCATCAGTCATGCTAATGCTGGTTAGCCACAATGACACACACCTCTGAAGTGCATATTCAAAGGGAATGTTAGAAAATATGTTTTTAAACATATGTCTCATAATAATGACTACATCTTGAGTAGTGACTAAAATAGACTGACCTTGTGCTTTTTTAGTGTCCAAAAAATGTATATTCAGCACAGCCAAAACCTCAAATGGCTTCTTCCAGACGGTTGAAAAACTGCACCGGTGAAAAGCCACTCATAGTTTGGCAAAGGATGAATCTACAAATTCTGCTGATTTTCTCCGACACGTAAGATTTTAAACTGTAACCGCATGGGCATTAACAGGACTAAGGCAGGCTCTCTAGTCTTGAAGGAACTTAGCCATGGAATTGAGCAATGATAGCATGAATGAACACAGGAACAAAGAAAACTTTTTATCTGCCAAACTCCCAGGTGGGGTGAGGTGATAGGGAGGAAGGTAAAAAGTGCCACAGAAGTTCTGAAAGGGTCAGGCCATCATTATCCAAACCAACAGCCTCTGCCCTCCACTCAGGCTTTATTATAATTATATGGTCCTTTGCCCCTCTTCTCGCCCAGAAATTTCCAGAAGACCACAGGAATGATCCACTGTGGATGATGTCATCTGTCTTGCTCACTCCACTTACAGGCCACCCTGATCAACCCCATCAGGAGGATGCTGTACTTTCCATGACCTGACCGAATACTTCACAGACCCTCTTTATCATCCCTCGCTTTCCCCATACACTTTTTATCATAATGTGACAAGAAACGCTAACCACAATTTATATGTAGCCTCATTAATCCATTATAGGGGCGTGCAGTCATTTCCTTCCACTTACATTCATTCAAACTCTTTCTGTTTCCCAGTCTTTTCTTTAAACTGTTCACTCTCAATCTGTGCCAGAGACTTGGGAATTTATTTTTCCCAGTCCCACAGAACTCTCTCCCTCCTAATGCTGCTAAGCTTTATATAGTTCTTTTTCTGGAACTTTGACCCTCTTCATTATTCGACATTTCTTCACATGGAATTTCATCAGCCAGTTATCAGAGTATGTTTCCATTTCTCTTTTCACACCATCCTGAATTTTATCACTGGTCTTCTCCTCTGTAGGGAACTAATGTTTTACTTTCATCACCTTACTACAAATAACCTTTACTGGGCAAAAGCATTCAGAGAAAACCCATTCTAAAATGCCCTTATTCCTCCTAACAATCACCTTTCTCTGTATATTTAGAGCAAGTCGACAGAAAATTAACCTTCTCCAAAGGCAACAGCATGCCCTATATATTCATTGGCAAATGCAAAGATTCCTCCTTAAATGTACCTACTAACTCCAGGCATCATTCTCCCAGAGAACAAAATTCAAAAGAGTGTCTATGTAGGATGCCATTTTTAGAAGGTTCATCAAAATCCGTATGTCTCCTTCCCTTGCATATTTTATTATGACCATTTTTTTTCAGTAATTTATTCATGCTTCACAGGTGGCCCTAATTTGCATCAAAGTAACATCTCTTTTTTTGATTCAGTAAAGCTCTGACACTTTCTGTCTTCGTCCTTTTCTAACCTCTTAGCAGCATTGCACACAGTGGAACCCTGGTCCTGGCTCCTTTAGCACAGCACTTACCTAGTTGCCCTTCCACCTCTCCACCACTTTGTTTATCTCCTGTGGGTTCCTTCTTCTCTACCTGATTTGAATGATGGAGTCCTTAGGGCTTGGGCCTGGCCCCTGTTATCTGTCCACATTTTCTCCCTTGATGGTTTCATCTTATCTTATAACTTTAAGTACCATCTATATGCTGATACCTCACATTAATATCTGGATATGTATGTTTAACTATTTGTCTTCTTCACTTGTATGACTAATAAGTATTTCCAACTTGATATGTGTAAACAGACCTCTTTATGTCCCTCTATCCTCTCCCCAGCCTGCTTCAAGCTGAATTTTTAATCTTGTATTAAATGTACCATCAAACACCCAGCAGGTCTAGCCAAAATTTGAGGAGTATTCACTGATTCTTCTGTTTTCTTTGCTCCTACATTCAATCCATCAGGATATCACATAAGTTCTAGTTTCAAAACATATCTCAAAAAATTCCAAATTTTCTCTACTTCCATTGCTACCCAAATACAAACGCCTATAATTTCTTACCAGGATTGCTGCAATAGCTTCTTAATTCACACTTTGACTTCTATTCTTACCTTTGAAGATTCATTCTTCACAAAGCAACTAACCTTTTTTTTTTAAAATTGAAATCAGATCACATCATCACTCTGTAGTGATACTTCCATAGCTGTTCATTATGCTCAGAATGAAATCCAAATTCTTTATCATGACCCACAAGGGCCAACCTGGATTTGGCTTTCTGCTCTCATTTTTTACCACTACCCCACACATGAATTTCAAGCTATTGACCTTTTTTCTATTCTTGCAACACAACAAGCTTTTCAGGGCCTTTAGACTTGTGACTCCACCTTGCCTAAGAAACTCTTTCCATAATTCTCCCTATGAATGGTTTATTTTCAGATTTCAGGTCTTAACAAAAATGTTACCTCCTCAGAGAATGTTCCATGATTGCCCTCTTAGCACTTATTAAATTTTTAATTAATTTATTTATTTTAGTGTCTATCTCACAAACTAGAATCTAAACATCCCCGCTGTCTAGTTTACCCCTATCTCCACAGCATCGGACATTCTGCTTGGCACATAGACAGGTACCAATAAGTATTTGTTGCAACAATATATAAATACCTAAATGAATGAGTGAATCAATACATGTATCTCTATTTCACTGTTTAGATTTAGAATATGTTAAATAACACAAGGTTTTAGCAGAGCTAAATATTAGTTTTGAATTTTTTTACACTATTAATTTAAAATCAGTATCATTTTCCTTACATAAACTATTCTTTGAGGTCATAAAAATAATTTTATTTTAAAAGTAAAGTGATTCTATCTGTCCAAGGTAGAGTAACAGTTGTTTCCCACCTAAAACTTACTAAAGAAAAACAAGCAAGCTGTATAGACAATTATATTTGTGTATTAGACATATAACATCACAGGACAATGGTCCCTGAGAGAGAGGATACAAAGGACCTATACAATTGCCATAGCTTCCTACTTGTGGAGGGTTTCCAGGCCAAAGCTCAAGAAGGGGGGACCCAGAAGGTAACTAGACATATTTTTACATTTGTATATAATATCATAAATACATAAAATATCTATAAAATATAAAATCATAGGAAAATAATAATAGTAGCAATGAAATCAATAAACACAACTAAACAAGTTTAAGTAAAAGCATAGCAAAACATGGCACAAAGCATATTCCACGGCCCTAAAGAAGACCAGAGTCTTCTTTGCACACAATCATACTTTTTGCATTTGTGTCACTTCTGATATTACCCTTCACTAGTTAAAAGTTGTTTGTTTAAGAAAGTTAAATAGTTTTATATGCACAACTGATAGACATTTTTGCTGATTTTATAGAATTATAGTGTCTAAGTGAGGCTCCTTATAGGAAATAAGAGTTAATTATGGAGATCTTAATGATGAGAATTTTTAAGTGTGAGTAGGGTAGGAGATGTTGAGGTCCCATGACCATCATCAAAGGGAAGCCAGTAGCATTCCTAAGATGATGGGGCAAAAGTAAGAAATACTGGTGCCTAAGCCACAGCAGGAGCTCTGGACTTGGGGCCACTCAGTCGAGGCTGCAGACCCCTATAGAATTAAACCATCAAAGCAGGGAGAAATTTGGGAAAGGCTATGCCACACTGAATCTCCTTTCATCTTCTGTTTCCCAGCTGGAATCTTCCACTGGCCAAACCCAAAAGGAGGCCAGAGGAGTGATGCAGTGCACAGTGAGATCCCCAGGAATAAGGAAGGGCAGAGAAGGTGGAAAATTAATCTTGAAGGGAGCAGAGGGAGCAAATGGAGAATAATCAGCATTACTAGTCTGGAAGCTAGTTTATAAACTAATTAGTTTCGTTTCTAGGTCTTATAATTATTGCAATCAAATTCGTTTATGCCATTGGAGTTTAAAGCCAATCTCTGCCCTTTCTGAGATTTAATTTTTAAGGTTATGTTTTTTCTTTTTTAAAATAATTGACAGATAACATTGTATGTTTTTATAATATACAACATGATGTTTTGAAGTACATATACATTGTGGAATGGTTAAATTTAGCTAATTAACAAATGAATTGCCTCACATAGTTATCATTTGTAGTGAGAGCTCTTAACATTCACTCTCTACCTTTTTCAAGAATATCATTAAGTATTGTCACCTCACTGTACAGCAGATCTCTGGAAATGTATTTCCCCTATCCAACCGTAATTATTTACCCTTTGACCAGCACCTCCCCATTCCCTCCTCCCTCCTCACCTGAGATTTAGTTTCAAAAGTTATGTGTGAGGCTTCCGGTTTGTAGTCCAGCATGTGAGGAGCTTAGAAGTTGACATTTTATTCTAACAGCAAGTAAAAGCTGAACAAATTGAATAATCAACAATTCTTATATGCATCAGAGAAGTGAGGTCACAGTGCAAAAATGCTGCCTCCAAAATTGCATAGACAGACAGAAGGATACTAAGAATCACAACTTACCAGGGAATAAACCTATGAGCAGAAACTTCTACAGGAACCAGTGCCAGGCAGGAAAACCTGAACCATAGATAATTGATGACTTGCTGGAGACTCAGTGGAGAGAAATCTGAGAGATTAAAAACACCAGGGAGACAAGTCATGGGAGGCACCCACACTTCTGTGAGTTTTACCTCCAGGAGCTCTACCAGGTTTGCACAGTGAAGAACAGAGAAAAATCCCCTTGGCCACTAGGCATGGGAAGGGGATAAGTAATCAATTTAAAATTTGCCAGAGCGTTTTGTTCTTCTTGGCAAGGCCTGCCATCAAGAGAAACGACTTTATCAGAGTCTAACCTATTGGGGATTTTTAGAGCCCAACTGACCTGGGAGAGGGAAATACCTTAGTCCAGCTCCCTCTAACCTTCCACATTGGGAAAGGGAAATACCCAACTCCAGCCCACTGTAGCTCTCCTGTCCCAACTTCAGGGTGGGGAGGGAATGACTTGTGACATTCTTAGACGGAGGCACAAGCTCACTAAAAGACTGAGACATAATCATAGAACTACAGAGTGCTTCTCCTTCCCCCACAACTTACCACCACATTGTAAATGGCCTATTTATCACAGCTTCTTTTACACAGTTTCTTTTAGCACATTTTGTCTGAATACTAAGAAAAAATTACAAGGCACACGGAAAGAAAAAACACAATTTGAAGAGACTGAGCAAATATCAGAAACAGACTGATACGGCAGGGATGTTGGAATAATCAGAGAGGAAATCTTAAAAACTATGATTAATATGCTAAAGGATCTCATGAGAAAACTAACAACATGCAAAAATAGAGATGGAAATCAGAGAGATGCAATCAGAGAGACAGTAATTCTGAGAGACTCAAAAAGAAATACTAGGCATGGCACGGGGGCTCATGCCTGTGATCCCAGCACTCTGGGAGGCCGAGGCGAGTGGATCACCTGAGGTCGGGAGTTTGAGACCAGCCTGACCAATAGGGAGAAACCTCATCTCTACTAAAAAAATATACAGAGTTAGCTGGACGTGGTGGTACATGCATGTAATCCCAGCTACTCGGGAGGTGGAGGCAGGAGAATCGCTTGAACCTGGGAGGCAGAGGTTGCTGTGAGCTGAGATCGCACCATTGCACTCCAGCCTGGGCAACAAGAGCGAAAATCTGTCTCAAAAAAAGAAGAAAAAGAAAAGAAAATAAAAGTAAAAAGAAATACCAGAGATCAAAAACACTAATAGAAATGAAGACTGCCTTTGATGAGCTCATTAGTGGACTGGACATAGGTAAGAAAAAATATCCCTGAGCTTGAGGCTATGTCAATAGAAACTTACAAATGAAAAGCTAAAGAGAAAAAAAGGCTTTAAAAATGAAACAGATTATGCAAGATCTGTGAAGCAACTACTACTATGGGACAAAAGATATAACATGAATGTAATGGGAATACTAGTAGGAGAGAAGGAGAGAAAGAAATAAAAAATATAAAAAGCAATAATGATTGTGAATTTACCTCAAATTAACATCAGGCACAAAATCACATATCCAAGAAGCTGAGAGAACATCAAGCAGGAGAAATGCCTAAAAAACAACATCTACACATAACATAATCAAACTGCAATAAATCAAAGATAAAAAAATTAAAAGAAGCAAGTGGAAAAAGACAGTTTACATATAGAGGAGTAAAGATAAGAATTGCATATAACTTTTCCTCAAAAACCATGAAAGCAAGAAGTGAGTGGAAAGAAATATTTAAAGTGTTGAGAAGAAAAAGAAATCCTATAATTTTGTACCCTGCAAAATTATTCTTCAAAAGTGAAGGAGAAATAGACTTTCATGAACAAAAATTGAGGGATATTTTTGCCAGTAGACTGCTAGGCAAGAAATGTTACAAGAAGTTTTTCAGAAAGAGAAATAACGTATATGTCAGATAGTCACATCTGCATAAAGAAAGGAAGAGCGTTAAAGAAGAGACAAGTGAAAGCCAGATAAAATCTTTTATTTATCTTATCTTGGATTGATCTAACCAATAACAGTTTGCTCAAATTAATAACAGCAACAATGTATTCAATTGTGTATGCTTATGTATAATTATAGGCGAAATGAAGGACATCAATGTTTCAAGGAATAGAAGGAAAGAATTAGGAATATTTTGTCACTGTAAGGTACTTGCACTACCTATGAAACTGTATAGAGTTATTTAAAAATAGACTCAGATTTGTTGTAATGTGTATTGCAAACTCTAGGGAAATAGGTTTAAAAGAGGGGGAAAAAAGAGAAGTATAACCAATATGCTAAGAAAGGAGAGAAAATGTAATCGTAGAAATAATATAAAATGTAAATCATATAAAATGCTTAATTAAAACAACAATAGGAAGAAAAGAGTCAAAGACAGTGATAGAAAGACCAAGGGCAACAAGTAGAAAACAGGAACATATTAATCCATCTATATCAGTAATCACTTTAAATGCCAATGGTTTAGATATATAAATTGAAAGACAAAGATTATCAGAGTGTGTTAAAAAATAAGACCTAAATACAGGTTATCTACAAGAAACTCACTTTAAATATAAAAATGCATATAATTTAAAAGTAAAAGAAGAAACAAAGGTGCTAATACTTATCAAAAGAAAAGCATAAGTAATGATATTCATTTCAGGCAGAGCAGTCTTTAGAGCAAGGAAAGTTATGAATAAAAGAGTGGTATTACATAATATTAAGGCGGTAAGTTCTCTGAGGAGGCCTAAATCCTTGATGTGCGTGTGTCTTAGCAACTGAGCTTCAAAATGCATGAGACAAAACTCAGTGGAACTTCAAGAAGAAACAGATTAGCCCACTATTGTAATCTAAAGTCTCACACACCCCTCTATCATAGACAAATCCAGAAGGTAGAAAATTACTAAGGACATAGTTGAACTTGACAGCACCATCAAATAATTGAATATTATAATTGATATCCACTCACTACTCTATCCAGTAACATCAGAATACATATCCTTCTCAAGTTTGCATGGAACATTCACCAACATAGACCACATTCTGGATCATAAAATACTTCATAACAAATTGAAGTAAATATAGATTATATTATGGATATCCTCAGACCACAACAGAATTAAATTAGAAATCAATAATAAAAGAAAGGTAGCTGGAAAATCCCCAAATACTTGGAAATAAAACCCCACATTTAAAAATAACACAGGAGTCAAAGAAAACAGTCTCAAGAGGAAGTTAAAAACATTCTGAACAAAAAAAAGAGAAAATAAAACTTAACAAATATTGAGATACAGTGAAAATAGTACTTAGTGAAAAATTTATCAGTGAATGCATACATGAGAAAAGAATAAAGCTATAAAGTCAATGATCTAAGTTTCTATGTTAGAAAACTAAAAAAGAATAACAAATCGAAAGTAAACAAAAAATATATAATACAAATCCGAGCATAAGTCAACAAAATTGAAACTAGAAAATCAGTAGAGAAAATCAAGAAAACCAAAAGTTTGTTTTTTGAAGAGACCAATAAAATCGATAAGCCTCTAGTCAGTTTTACTAACAAACAAAAAGAAAGAAAACAAAATTACTAATATCAGAAATGAAAGAGGAGACACCGCTATAGATCCCATGAACATTAAAAAGATAAAAAAAGATATTATGAGCATCTCTAAGCTCACAAATTTGATAACCTAGACGACATATGTGTTATCTTGCATTGCTATAAAGAAATACCTAAGACTGGGTAATTTATAGGAAAAGAGGTTTAATTGGCTCACAGTTCTGCAGGCTGTACAGGGAGCATGGGAGCATCTGCTTCTGGGGAGGCCTCAGAAAGTTTCCAATCATGACGGAAGGCAAGGAAGGAGCAGGCGCATCATACGGCAAAAGCAAGAGAGAAAGCAAGAGTGGGGTGGGTAGGAGAGAGGTGCCACATGTATTCAAATGGCCAGATGTCACAAGAACTCACTATTGTGAAGTTAACACTAGACCATGAGGGATCCACCCCCATGATCCAAACACCTTTCACCAGGCCCCACCTCTCTCCAACATTAGAGATTACATTTCAACTTGAGATTTGGACAGGACATCCAAACCATATAAAATGGACAATTCCTTAAAAGACCAGCCTGCCAAAACTAACATAAGAAGAAATAGATAATATAAATAGATCTATGTCTATTTAAAAATTGAATTAATAATTAATTATGTAATTAAAATAGAAAACGCCAAGCCAAGATAGGTTCACTCGTGAATTCTTCCAAACATGTAATGAAGAAATTAGACCAAATCTCTACAATTTCTTCCAGAAGATAGATACAGAGGGACTATTTTCTCATTGTATGAGGCCTATGCTGCCCTACAATCAAAGCCAGAAAAAGATATTGCAAGGAAGGAAACCTACAGACCAGTATCTCTCATAAACACAAAAGCAAATATTCTTAGCAAAATATTAGCAAATCAAATGCAACCATATAGAAAAAGAATTATATCGTAAAACTAAGTGGAATTTATCCTATGTGTACAAGCCCAGTTCAACATTTGAAAATCAATTAATGTAATTCATCACATCAACAGGCCGAAGAAGAACCCCATGATCATATTAATAGATACAGAAAAAACATTTGACAAAATGTAACACCTATTCATAACAGAAACTCTCAGCAAAATAGAAATAAAGGGGAATGCCCTACTTGATGGTGAAAAACTAGAAGATTTCCTTCTAATATCAAGAGCAAAGTAAACATGTTATTTTCACCACTCCTTTTCAAAATTGTACTGGAAGTCCTAGTTAATGCATTAAGACAAGAAGAGGGAATAAAAAAAGAAAAGACAATAAAAGGGCATACAGATTGGGAAGGAGGAGATAAAACTCTTTTTTCTCAGATGATGTGTTTGTTTATGTGAAAATCCAAATGAATGGACAAAAAGCTCTTGGGACTAATCAGCAATTATAGTAAGGTTGCAGGATGCAAGGTTAGTACAGAAAAGTCAATTACTTTTCTACATACAAGCAATTAACTATTGGAATTTGAAGTAAAAAACATACCATTTCCATTAGCACTCTCCAAACCAAAGTATTTAGGTATAAATCTAACAAAATATGTACCTAATCTATAAGGAAAATTACAAAATTCTGATGAAAGAAACTAAATAACTAAATTTTAAAACGATATGGACCATATTCATGAATAGAAAATTTCAAGATTGTCAAAATATTAGTTCTTGGCTGGGTGTGGTGGCTCACACCTGTAATTTCAGTACTTTGGGAGGCTGATGCAGGTGGATCAATTGAGGTCAGGAGTTTGAGACCAGCCTGGCCAACATGGTAAAACCCCATCTCTACTAAAATATAAAAATTAGCCAGCTGTTGTGGCATGTGCTTATAATCCCAGCTACTTGGGACGCTGAGGAATGAGAATCACTTGAATCTGGGAAGCAGAGATTACAGTGAGCTGAGATCATGCCACTGTGCTCCAGTCTGGGCTACAGAGTGAAACTGTGTCAAAAAAAATTAGTTTTTGCCAATTTGATCTATAGATTCAAAGCAACCCTAATCAAAATCCCAGGTGCAGTATGGGCAAATGATAGAAAACTTGATCAATGGAATATAATAGAGATTCCAGAAACAGACTCACATAAATATAATCAACATCTTTGACAAAGGAGCAAAGGCAATGCAATGAGAAAATAATATAATTTTCACCAAATTGTGCTGAACAGCTAAACATCCACATGTAAAAAAAAAAAAAAAAAAAAGAATCTAGACACAGCCTTTAGACTCTTCAAAAATTAACTCAAAATGTATCATAGACCTAAATGTAAAATGCAAAAATGTAAAACTTTTACAAGATAACTTAGGAGAAAATGTATATTTTCATATCACCAGAGACATGATCACCAAAAAACCACAAAATTTATAAGCTAGACTTCATTTAAATTAAAACTACTCTGTGAAATACACTGTCAAGAGAATGAGAAGGTAAGCCACAGACTGGAGAAAATATTTGCAAAATATATATCTAATAAATGACAATTAATCAAAATATATAAAGAAGGCTTAAAACTCAACATCATAAAAATAAACAACCCAATTAAAGTGGGCAAAATATCTGAACAGACATCCCACCAAAGCAGATATACAAATGGCAAATAAGCATGTAATAAACAACGTATGTCAATAGAGGATTGCAAATTTTAAAAGGATACCACTACACATCAATTAAATGGCCAAAATTCAAAACTCTGATGACATCAAAAGCTGGCAAGGCTGTAGAACAACAGAAAATCTCATTCACACTGGTGGGAATGCACAGTGGTACAGTCACTTTGGAAGAAAGTTGGGCAGTTTCCCACAATATTAAGCATACTCTTACCATAAGATTCAGCAATTGCTCTCCTTGGTATTTATTCAAATAAGTTGTAAACTTATGTCCATGCAAAATCCTGCACACATATGTGCACCACAGCTTTATTCATAATTGCCAAAACTTAGAAGCAACCAAGATGCCTTTCACAGGTGAACAAATAAGACAAACTGTAATAATTCCAGACAACATAATATTATTCAACACTAAAAATAACTGAACTATCAATCCAGGAAAATACGTAGAGGAACTTTAAACTCATATTGCTAAATGGAAGAAGCCAATCTGAAAAGACTACACATGCTTTGTAATTCCAACTATGTGACATTCCAGAAAAGGAAAACAATGAATGCAGTAAAAGGATCAGTAGTTGCCATGGATTAAAGAGGAGGAGGTGATGACTAGGAAGAGCATAGAGCATTTAGTGCAATAGAACTATTTTATAGGACACTATAATGGTGGATACATGTCATTATACATATGTTAAAACCCATAGACTATTCAATACTAAGAGTCAACTCTAATGTAAAGTATGAACTTTGGATGATAATGATGTTGACATATGCTCATAGATTGTCACAAATGTACCACTTTGGATTGGAAATTTGATAGTGGGGGATAGCAGGGAAGGCTATGTCTATGTGAAGGCAGGAAATGTATAGGAAATTAGCTCAATTTTTCTGTAAACTTAAAACTTCCAAAAAATAAAATTTATTGTAACAAAATAGTTATGTATTATTTGTCCTGTAGGGATAAATGGGACTTACTTCTCCTTGCAGCCTGGGCAGTGTCCATGTGCCCCATTGTGAAGTTTGGAATATAGCTCACTGGAAAAAAGAGACACGGAAAAAGCAATAACTAATAGCAGTGATTAGGTTGTGATTGGACCAGGTACATCTATAAATGACACAGAGAGGCAAATGGTATGATTTATTGAGGTCAACAATCTGATTCAAAAACTTTAATTAAAATAAGAGTTACAGTCAATTGTTTTTGAATACAACTTATGATTAGTGTTTTCCAGTTAGGAGGTAATATGATACAAACTGTCATTGGTAATAGTAATAATAATAATCCTGATATCTCTCAAGAAATGACTATCGGGAATTTCAGTGGCTTGATCTCTCATATTAAAAAGCCTTCAAATATATTACAGCATTATATATATTTTAGTGCATGTTATTAAGCAAACTTTTTGAGGAAAGGAAAACATTTAAATCATTTACACACAATTTACTTTTTAAAACAACTCTTTAGTAACTATTATCATTCAAGTGAATCCAACCATTGAGTCAGAGAATGGAAAAAGTCTATGAAGAGACATTGTCATGTCAATTCTTCTAGATTACAAGTTTAAAATATTAATTCATCAATTTTTTTTTCACAAGAAAACCAAAATTCTTGACAAATCTTTGACCTATGCTAGGCCCAGTGTGAAGTCTTGTGTGGTCTGAATTTGTGTGGCCATTCATCAATATGATGATTCATCCATGGTTTTAGCTTCCAACACACCAGAAGATTTTAACTTGGGCATTGCTGGGAATTGTTCAGAAAATTGGATTCTCTACTGTGTAGAGGGAAGGAAACAGAGAATAAACTATTATTTTATTATGCAGCTATAAATTTTTACATAAACTGATGAATTTAACCTTTTCATTGAAAACAATAACTAGTCTATTATATCTAGAGTGTCTCAATTAGAGTTCATTTTATGTAGGAAGTCTATGAAAGAGCTGAGTCTTTCAGAAATCCAGAAAGTCTTGGAGGTAGTAGTGAAGAACATTGACATGAGTTGGTGAAACAAACTTCTCACCCTAAACATCTTCATGCTGTTTCCCCCACAGATCTTTTCATTTATATTAATAAATTAGTCAAGGGTTTTTTTTAAAAAAATGTTCTTCCTTCTGAATAAATTGTTGCATTATAAGTTCAAAAACAACTGATCAAATTAATAAATACATAAACAATCACTTTTTTTCTGTTTCTGCATCCAGGATGTGTTTGTTTGTTTGATTTTTAATATAATTGAAGAAAATTCACCCTTTAAATTCACCCTTTAATTCAGCTCTAAATTAATGACCAGTAAGTAATCTTTATAGTTTACTTTAATCTGTTTGACAAAGAAGAATGACATGATAGAGTGCCTCACTTTCCTTCTGGCTGGCAAGTCCTCTTAAAATGCAAGTAGCCATACAGACAGACAGGCAAACATATGACTACACAAACCACTGTTTGTAGAAACTAACAGCAATTTCCAGTAAGCAGAAACCCATTTTTTCTGTTACATCTGTAAGGTGTTAGGAATGTGTGTCAGTCTGACCTCTTTCTCTAGCCCCTACATAGTTGGACTTGGAACAAACTCCCATCTGTGTTGTGACTGCAGTACTTCTAATGGTTCAGCTTATGAAGAACCTTTTCTAAGGATGCTGCAGGCCTCTTTTTAGACAGAATATTAGAGTATCAGAAGAATCCTAGAGTGTATCACACTTCACTCCTGTGCCCTACCAAGACCCAATTCCTTTAATAGATGTATGGCTCAAGGCTGTTGTGGATGGCAGGGGAGGTTCCTCAAAGTCTGGGAAGGCAGAGACTTTAGGGATCTGATGCATTAGGGCATCATTGATCATATGTGTCTTAATAGGAGGGCACACAAGGCAGTGAATAAAGAATTGCTCAGAAAATAGCAATTTGCCCTTGTAACATATGGATTTTAAAAAATAATTGATGCACCAGCTTTTACAAATGGGGTGGAAAAATGCATGGGTCAACATCCTGGTGTGTGAGAGTGGTGTGTGTGTATGCATGGATGTGTGTGAATTTGGGAGTGATTAATATATATTATTGTGACTATGTTGTCCTCCTGGATAAACTGGTCACCCATGAGGAGATATTTAGTAACTAGTTGATTGACATGATTTCTTGCAGTTTAGAATCAAAGTTATCTCTAGAATTGTAGATTGGAGTTCTATTCATATCAAAGCAGTAAATTGTTGGGGTCACCCCACATTGGGCACCACTGTTGGGGTTACCACCTGTGGGGGTCACCACCTATAGGGGTCTGTCCTGCAGACCCTGACTCAGCAACGGATGAATAAAGTACACTGATGCACAGGTATTATGCTTTTCCAGTTCAACTAGGTGTGTCTGGGCAGCTTACAGACTCCCTGGAGAGTGTTGTAAACAGTTGTGACCACCAGCCCCCACTGGCCAGTGAGACTAGCATTTATTTAGCAAAGTTTAATTGACAAAGGCTCTAATTCAATACACTTATAGAGAAAGATTAAAGGCCAGGTTCTGAACCCAAAGCAAACACCATTAGTGGATAGTATCCCTGGTCAACCTCCCCCAAAGAGAGCTATCTGGCTCAAAGTTTAGTTTTAAGACCACATGAGTAAACAAGCTAGCTAGGTAAACTACTTACATTCCTTTGTATTTGTATCCTAATCTCTCTGGCTCCTGCAAAGAGACTCTGACTGCTTTCAGCCAAGAACCATAGAAAAAATCCTTAGGCCTTCTAAAAGGATTTGAGACTATATTCTATAACGTTCTCTAATATTTTTCTCTTAATATTTTTGCCACCACCCTGAGTAAATTCCTACAGTAAATAAAATCATTGAGTGGATTAGCTCACCAAAAGAGAAAATGTGGAGTCCACTTTAGAGGAAGGTGCCTAAGGGAGGCTAGAGAGCTTCGTTTAGGAGGTAATACCTGAACCAAGCCTGCAGGTAGAAGTGTCAGAAAAGACACTGCTAGCAAAACTTTCAAATGTGTGAATATTTACTTAGTGTTTAAAAAATAAAAACCCTGCTATTTGGGAAGTCCCATAGACTATATGGGACTGTATTCAAATAGACAGGTGTAAATATAGATTCTTGGGCATATCCTATTGAGATATATAACTGTAGCTCTTCTAAATAGTTATCTCATGCTGTGATCCATCAATAGAGAAAATAAAGAAGATAAGGTGAAGGGAGAACAAAAGAGGAAAAAAGAAGGATAATAACATGGAAAAAGCTGGATAGTAATAGAAAAAGAGGTACATTAGTGGGAAAGAGGAACTAAACCATGAGAACAATGAGGCTGTAATATAGGAGAGGCTTCCGGAATCAAAGATTAGTGTGACAGGCCCCACTGTCATGCTTTTCTGAACCTGAACATCACAATATCATCATCCTCAGCTAGTACACTGTCTATTAATATGAGTTGGTAGGTGTGGCTGATGGACTGCTCTACTCCTTAACTCAAGGCTCTGCTCTGGCTGATACAACTATATAAGTACAGCCTCCCCTGGAAGAGTGGTGCTTCTTTGTACTGAAGCAGAGGTGACCATGTCAGAAAAAACAAGTCTGAAGGTCATGTCTGGCTTCCCAGCCACAGACTCCTTATCCAATACTAAACAGATAAAAGAGTTAGCAATGCTACCTAAACTGTAGCCCATCTTTTCCTCATGGGAAAGAAATCTCAGCTAACCTCCCAAAAAAGAAAAAAAAGAAAAGAAAATGAAAATATGCATCCCTACTCTAACTACTCAAGAATAAGCATTGCCTACAGTTTAAATTAATCTATGGCACACAAAGAGAAGAATCCACTAACAAATCATATACATATATTTTTCTTTTGTCACCAGTAGCATCTCTATTTCCGGCCTCCCAGTTAAAGAGCTGGAAATTGCATGCGAAGCCATGGGAAATACTGCAAATGGAGGAGGCTGTGGGGTCTGCACCCTGCCATAAAGGGACTCCCAGTCCTGGTAATTCCATCTTTCTGGCATTGGTATAACTGGAGCTGTAGTTTTTATCCATGAACTTGTGTAATCCAGAAGTTTTATTCACCTGAATCATTTGTGTTCCTGTATTTTCTAAACTTACTCTCTTTTACAGGTTATAAGACCCATAAAAGCAGATTTTTGCTGAACTGACTATGCTGAATTATTATAACAGCTATTATAATTAAATAAATGCAGGTATGAATAAGATACCATTAATCTTTTTCTCTTTGTATGTCATAGATCAATTAAAACTATTGGCAACAGATTATTTTTGACTATACGGCATATAAAACAAGAGTTAGTCTACGTGCAGCACAAAAACATTTTTTTGGCTCAAGTCTTTTATCCTCATGGTTTAAGCCTGCAGATCTCTGTTGCACAATGTGGAAAATTGAAATAAACCTTGAATTGGAATGTTCAGGTAAGTCCATAATTAATAACTCCGAAATAAGAGACTGGTTTATTTAAGTTATTTAAATAAGAATAATGAATTCTTATTTATCTCAACAGTGATTAATACTCCACCATAGTTTTAAAACTGTAAAATACTACATGATTCCCAAAGTAAAAATTATTCTTATTCACCATACACCAAACATATCTTTATCAAGATTTATTAGGGTAAGCACTGAGGCACAGAAACTAAAGATTCTAGTCCTAATTCCACTGACAAGCTCTCTGAACGATAGAAAATCAGGTGAGCTTTCCACGCCTCTGAAAAGTCAGTGTTTCTGGAAGGAATGCTGTTTGTATTTGGAGTGAGATAAGGCCTCTAAGCATCCTAGGCTATGCCGCAAGATGGTTTGTGTCCCTGGCCCTCTGAGGTGCACAGTTAGTGCCAGAGTGGCAGCCTGCCTTCATGGTTATTCCAATCACAAAACAGTCTCCACTCAAGTCCAAACTGCCTGGGGCAGGACCTCTGTGGTTGATAAACAACGTGGATCATCTTTAAAGTCCCTTCGTATACTGACATCAAATAATCGTGTGTGTTTCCTTTTTTAGCATTGCTTGGCACACACATTGTAAATCATTATCTTAAAGTCTACACTTGGAATAAAACAGAAAAAAAATAACAAATTTAGTCTGGTTTACTTTCACACAATTAACCTTACATTTCACACCAATTACAAATGCTTATTTACAATTCCAGCATTCCTCCCATCCTTCAACTACATGACAGTTTCATATTTCTCCTGACAAGTTATTTCTTTAGCAACACCTTTCATTTGAAACCTAAAGGCAGTATCTTCTCTAACTTTTGAGCCAATTTTCAAATATCAAGGAATTAATTGTAATGCCTTCTCTTTGTGTTAAGTCATCTTCCATGGGAGGCAAAATCCTTGGGATAAAATACAAAGTTTAGCAGCCTTTAGAATTGTGAATTGCTCTGTTTTTTATTTTATTTTATTTTTATTTTTTATTTTGAACTAGGTGGGAATAAGTGGGTGAAGGAGTGGATTTCCTGAGTACTGTATTTTCTGAGGACCAGGCCATAAGCCAGGCTTTCTGCATATACTATCTTATCAATCAGAAATTTTTACAGTGCTAACCCAGTGTTTCGAATATAGAAGCTACAGCAATGCTGGAGTTGGGCAAACTCACACAACTGAGACACCTACACCCTGGATATTATGTGTCTGCATGTGTGCATCCTTATTATTTGGGATTATTATGCTGCAAACCCACTGTTCTCTTCATATATAGTAGTCTCTCTAGTTACTAGGAGGAAGAAATTACTTTCACAAATAATTCAATATTTCAGAAAGTTTATTTGGGTGCATCTGGCATTCTTCAGGATTCATAACCTTGTAAGAAACTATTATTATTGAATTTAACAGTATTAAACTTCTTACTGTTTATTCCCATTTCCAAATATCTGTGTGGTGCATATATTCCCTGAAGGTCAGATTCCTGTGTGGTCCATATATTCCCTAAAGGTCAGACTTTGGACAGTAACATGGCAGCTCTCCCACATAGACCCTTCCAAAAACCGAACAAAGCAACAATAAATCTTATGCTTTATTGCTCTAACTTTTCCATTTATTTTTCTCATTATCTTCATATAAATCCTTGAGAGATAAAAACAAACAAACAACAAAAAATCAGTCCTTAACCTGTCAACCACTTAACCAGTGACTGAATTACAATTGGGGTGCCACTTAGGCAAAATAACCTTGGCACCATGCTCCAAATACACAAACTATCTCAAGAAAAACAATGCCACTAGATTTTTAATTTCTAAAAGCTCAAATTCTTGCAATTATTGAATTCACCGGAAGTCTCCAAATTGCCCAGACATTAACCATGGGCTTGGACATGAGGCTAGCTAGCTTGACATTGTTGTTAACCAAAGATGTGTTTTTTCTACATGCTTTCCCCAAAACACAACCTTGCATGTTTGATTTTCAAAATCACAATTGGCCTTCTCAAACCCAGAGCTCTCATCTTCCAGTGAGTAGCATATTAGTAGTGGAAACAACAATGCTGGTAACAGTTGATTCAATCCAATAACCCCAGTGATTTTCCCATACATCACCTCAATTACTTAATTGTCTCCTTATTAATAAGAGTGGTGGTTCTCAAAATGTGGCCTGGGGATCCTGATGAGTCCCTGAAACTCTTGCAGAGGGTCTTTGCAGTCAAAGCTATTGCCATAAAAATAGTAAGTCATTATTTTTCTTTTTTGCTCTCATTCTCTTAAAGGTATACAGAGAAGTTTTCCAGAGTCTGTAACAACACAGTAGACTGAAAGAAGAAGCATATGTAAGAATCCAGCTATCTTCCATTAAGGCACATGTTAAAGGGATCGGAAGAAATGTAAAACAATGCCACTTTTAACTTTATTATCATTTTAGAAAATATAGTTATTTTCACTAAAATGTATTCTTTATGTTAAGATGTGGTGGGTTTTAACAAATATTAAATATTTTTAAATAGTTCTAAACTTTAATGTAAAATATAGTAAATATAGACAGATATAATTCCTATAAACAAAAGCTCTTTGGCTTTAGTTATGAACAATTTTTAAGCATGCAAAGTAATCTTGAGACCAACAAGTTTGAGAACCACTGATCTACACCCATGTCAATAATCTCTTGTAAAGGAAGAAGCCAAAAATTTACTATGAGTTTGATAAACTTTGATTTTTAAAAGAACTCTAATTTATGAAGCAGTCAGAATAAATATAGTATATGGACATGCTGTTCTTATTTTTTTTTTCTTAAACACTTCTTCACGAATCCATGTAACCTGCCTTCACATTTTCTTTCCCACCCCAACCTTGTAAATAAGTACATTTCCTCCCTGATGCTTCACTGTTGGAAGGTAGTATGGTAATTTCTTTCTATTAACACACGCACATGCACACACACACCCTTATAAATGTTATTCGGTATTCCTTATTCACAACTTTCCCAGTCACTGAACTCTTGTGAGTTGAGCCTCAATGTTAGGACATCATTTGCACCCATTCTTCGTATCACCTGGAAAAATTAAGGCATGTTTCAGGGAAACCACTACTCAACAATGCATGATGGAATAAAGCTTTGAAGCTCCACTAAGTTCTTGTTTTTGCCCTTGCACCAAGTACTTTATCAGTTCACACTGACATTGCATTTGCCAAAGGTCTAATTTTATTTCTCTGGGGCCCAACAATAATGGCCAGGTTCCTCTCTTACCCTCTCTTTCAGAACCTGGAAAAGAACAATGTAGCGTTCTGGAGGTTTCAGGTGGCAGCCAGGACCTTGCCAGCTTGCTTGACACCTGAGTCCTCTAGTGAAGAACACCGTTAACTCCTTTGGAGGCAGCAAACTAGCCAGTGCCTGGAGACATATGGTGACCTCTTCCCTGCCAGAAAAACCAAGGCCCTCTGCCAGGGACTTGGCCAAGCAGTACCAGCTCTCACGCCTCCCTTCCCAGGGGATGATAAGTGAGCATCCCCAGCTTTGTTGTTTGTCCTGAGTCTAGCGGCACTCCAAGCTCCTGGGTGTCATGGTATCGAGCACAGAGAAAAGGAGAGAACCTGAGCAATCGATAGGAGATACATGATAAAGAGGACAGCATCCTTCTCTGATCTCTTTGCTGATAGGAAATGCAACACAGTGGCGCCCAGGTTCTGCTCCAGCAAGTCACTTCCATACACCAGCTCAGGAAAGGGAGCACAGAGGCAAAGAACCCACTGCTCTCAGGCTCAGCGAAGTCCAGTTTCATTACTCTGTGCCGTGAAGGGGTGTTTATGCCAGCTGGAGTCATTTTTCCTTGGAGTTCCTGCGGATGCTTGAGATCCCTTCCTTTCTCCCTCTCTCTCTCTCTCTTGTTTTTAAGTTTTGTTTAATAAAAAAAAAAGGAAAAACTTGTATATATATATATATATTTTTAAGAGAATCAAACAAGCACAGAAAGTTAGCTATTAAATAAGTGTAAGTGACCCATATTCCAGAACCCAAGTTTTATTCTTTTACTGCAGGTAACTACAACTGATAATTTTTTTGTATCCAGAAAATAATCAAGTGTGTGTGGTGTTCAGCGTGTATACCCACAGCACAGCAATGGTTAACAGTGCAGGATGTGGAGACAGACTGTCTGGTTTTGAATTCTTGTTACACCACTTACTAGGACTCTGGGAAAATTACTCTGACTTTCTGGGTCAGAGGGCCAGTTGATAACACCTATCTTTCAGAGTTGTTAAGAGTCAATGCATGTAAAGTGTTTAAAATAGTACCAGACATACAGTAACAAATAAATAAATGCTGAGTATTATTATTACTAATATAATTTTTATGTATAAATGCATTTTAAAATGTATACAAAGGCAAACATATTAAACGTTATTTTTAACTTATACTTTTTCCATCAAGTAAAACTGCCGTAAGATTTTTCTTATGTAAACACAGATCTGCCTCATTCTTTTTTAAGTAGCTTCATATATTTAAAATTATTTTATATATGTATGTTTTAAAAATTCATCTAGATTCTTGTTGGCTGACATTTGGATGTTCCTTGTTTTTTTAATTGTAGAAAATGCTTAGAAAATTTTTCTTAATGTATCTCAATGATACATTTCTGGCAGTGGGATTGCATGGTCAAATGATATGTTTTTTAAATTACTTTTTTATTTTTAACATTTAAAATATTAATCTATTTGGCAATTTTTGATACACTGTAAGGTGGAGATCCCAGACTTGTTTTCTTCTAGATTGATGACCAAATAGGCAAATATTATTTATTAAATAAAGCATTTTCCTCACTGAATTGAAAGCCTATTTTTTTATATATTAAATTCTGGATCTGTTTTAAATCTTTATTCTGTTTCAACTATGTATATTGTTATTATTGTATGTCATTTACATCAAATCTATCAAATTCACCAAATGGTAACCACTTTTAAATTTTTATAGGAGTTTTACAGAAATGTGTGTTTTGGAAATGCAGCATCAATATACAACTCTCATTTCACCATACTCTCAGCTCTGAATATCATCAATGATTTTAAATTATTTTTGCAAATCTACTAGACGGAAAGTCACCTTTGTTTTTGTATTTGAATATTTTAATTTAAAGTAGGTTTGAAGAAGTTTTTGCATATTCCTTTGCTATTTGTATCACACTTTCTATCAAGTTGTATTTTTTCATATATGTTTTAAATGATCTTTCTAGTTCAAGTAAATTAACCTCTAGTCAACAATGAGTGCTTTAATTTTTTAAAAAATTTTGTCTTTTCATTTTATTTTTCATATTTTTGCTATATAATTTTAATTTTATTGTTTCCTTGATAGGGTTGTGATTTGGATATCTGCTTATAAAGAGTTTTTGCACTTCAGTACACACACATACTATACACATATCGACACAAACATTTACTTGTCTTCTCAGTCTTCTGTAAATTTATTTTTATGTGTACATATTTTTAAAGAACTGAAATTTATTTTGATATAAGACCATAACAGGTATTCACAAATATTTTATTTATGTTTCAAATATCTAACCAGTTGTTAATATTGTTTATTGACTATTTTATTTTTCAATACTGATTTAGAATTCTAGAATTGTTAAGCACTAAAATGCACATTTTTACATAATTTACTCGAGTACCAAAATGTATGAATTATGACAGCTCATGATATGGTCAATGTCCGATTTGACTGACACTACCTTCTTCCTCTTTTTCTGCATGATTTTGAGCATTAGATTTTTCCAGATGAAGTTTAATATTACTTTCTTATTTTTCCTAGCAGAAAAAAAACACACTATGCTGTGAGCGATCTAGATAAATAAAGTTGTATATTTGGTGTATTAAGATTATTAAAATGAATAGTCCTGCCTACTTTTTCTAAACACTTCTGTCCTCTCCAACTGTATGGATTTTGCATCTTCTGTTCCCTCTGCCTGGAATGCTTTTTCCTCTGGCAGCCACCTGGCTTTGATCCTCATTTCCTTTGGTCAGAGCTTCAAATATCACCTGTCACTGGGGTCTTCCCTGACCAGTCCCTGGCCATGCTATTTTTAAAAACACAGTTTTATCGAACTCTTCAGCCCTGTCTATCCACCTTCTTGCTTTACATCACTCCATAGCACTGAACACCATAATATATGGAATATTTTTTAGTTTGTAGACTGTCCGTCTCCTTCACTAGGTCCCCTTCCATGAGGTCTCAGGAACTTTTTGGTCACTACTCCCCAAGACCTAGAATAGTGTTTGTTATGCAGTAGACCATCAATAAATATTTTCCAAGTGACTGAATGAATAAATGAAGGAATCTTCAAAATCAAACATTCCTATCCAAGATATAATCTGGTTTAACATCTGAGTTTTCTCTCACATCCTTTATATTAATATGTAAGTAGTTTACATTTAAAAGTGTGTCAATCCTGTTTTTCTACTGTAGAGAAAACATGTTTTCCTGGTCTATTTTTTATCTGGATATTGTTTACACATAGAAAAGTTACTGAATTTTTTATTTTAATTTTGTGACTAGCTCCTGATTAAAGATCTTTCTTTCTAATAACTTTTTAGTTGGTCCTCTTCAGTTTTCTAGGCTTTCAAAAATATGTTATGCAAATAATGATAATTTTTTGCATATGCATTTCAATTATTATACCTTATTTATAGGTGTTCCTTAATTACATTGTCTGATATTTGCAGAACAATGTTAAATATAGTCATTATAAAAGGCATCTCTCTCATAATCTTTAATAAGAATGTTTCCATGTGTTTCATCATTAACATTGTAGTAACTTTTTATTTACTGTTTTGGACATATACATATACAAATATACACATATATACACACATGTACACAAAATGCCACAGAAGTATCATTGAATGTCATTTTTTTAAAGAAACAAATTAGCAAAGGTGGTTGAATTTTATTAAATTACGTTTTTATATATTTGAAATAAATATGTTTTACTTTTTTAACCTATTTATGTGATGAATTATATGATTTGTTAATAACAAATCACCTTGGGGTTTCTGAGGAAAACCTATTAGATTATGTTGTATTTTTCTTTCAAATGCTGCTGAATTTTGACAATGTTTTTAAGATCTTTAAATTCATATTTATAAATGAAATGGCTCCATAGAGTGTATTTTCTTTGTCATTTGGTGGGTTTTCAAATTCAGATGCATCAATTATCTTTACATGAGATAATCATTTATTTTTAAAATTGTTTTAATATAATTTTTCTGCATTCTTTCATTGGCATAAGGCCTTTCTTTGGCTGCCAATTTCTGGTGTTGTCAATTTGGCTTTTGATATTTCTAATTTAGTTATTCTTTCTTCTTCTTTTTTTTTTTTTGTTTTTTTTTGTTTTGTTTTGTTTTGTTTTGTTTTGTTTTTTTGTAGAGATGGGGTTTTGCTGTGTTACCCAGGCTGGTCTCCAACTCCTGTCCTCAAGCAATTCTCCTGCCTTGGCCTCTCAAAGTGCTAGGATAAGAAGCATAAGCCACTGTGCCCAGCCTAACTTAGTTATTTTGTAATTATTTTATTTGGATCTTGAATTTATTTCCTTAGCTTTGAAATTCTTTCTCTTTTGTTTTGAAGTTTTGTTCTTCATGTCTGTCTTTTTAAAAAAAATTCTGTTTAAGTTATAGAAAGAAAAATGCTCACTACAGGGGATTTCCTGGCTTATACTGGCTTATGAAATGTAAGCATGATTTGTCCTATGCATGCTCTTCCCTTCTCCGTCATTATCAAAGTGCAATTTTTCTGAGTTACTATGTGTTGCTGTGCTGGAGCCAGTTCATGAGCGTCAAACGTTTGCACCTCTTTCTAACTTTCTAATTGGCTATGGTGGGGGTATTTACACCATGGACATAAGCAAACGCTACAAATGCTTTTTTAATTTTCCTTCCGAAAGCTTTTTATTAAATACTTACCTTTGCATTACTTCCTATCATAACATAGAGATATTATGCAACAGGTTACCGTAATATTTTTTAAAATGTATAGAGTCTATTAGAGCTTTGTTCTAATAAATTCTCCTGGACATTTGTGTCACTTTTTCTTGTCTTCCTCCATAGAACTTCAGTTTGGAGTCAGAATAATGTGTGTTTTCTTGCACTTTTCTAATTTTCTCTAAGAACTTGGAGGGAGTGAGAGCAGGCAGCACCCTCTACCTCAATACACAGTTGCGTGTGCAGGGCCTGATCTTGGCACTGCCTTCAACAACTTGGTTAAGAGGGTGTGTGCTGGAGTTCACTTCTCCTGGGCACCTCTTCATCCTGTTTGGGTTACCTTCAGAGACAGAAGTTCCTTCCTCCCATGCCCACTCAGGAAGGATCCTCGGAACCTTATCATTAGCTCCCAATTATTCCCTACCCTGCTTCACCCTCAGCTCTCAAGCTTCTGTTCTCCTCCCCTCCGAGCAAGTGTGGGGCAAAGATCAGTAAATCCCATGGCTGTGGGCCCCAACTTCTCATTGAGAAGTAGCCGATGCAGCTATTTCTTTAACTAACTAGGCTGCTCTGTGTGCCTTTTCCACGAGGGCGTCTTGCTTCCTGAGAACACACTCCCAGAGTTTGTGTTTATTTTCTCCTGTCTTCCGTTCAACTAAGTGCCTGTGTTTATTGGTGGTGATTACCTATTTATTGGTGGAAAAACTAAGGTGACTCCAATTCTCTGGGTGGAAGTCTTGCTCAGTTTTTTGTTTGGCCTCAGGTAACGCTTTGCACTGTTGAAGACAGGCTTCCAATTTTCGGCGATTTTCTTTCCCTCCCCATCTCCTGCCCAAGAACCTACACATCCTTCCTTTGTCTAAGTGTCCCTCAGTTAAGGGGGATTAATGGAGTTTTATTCTCGATTTTTCCACGTTTTTCCCTAGACTGATTCTGAAGGTCAGGTTGAAGAGTCACACAATTCTCAAAATTAATTTTTGTCTTTTCTTTCCCTCATTCATTACTTTTCAGCTTATGACCTTAAAGTTGTGCCTTTTTTTTTTCTGCAGGATTTTGTGTGTGCATCTTTGATGATGTATACTTACTTTGGTTTTGTTTGATTTTAGGAAACAGATATTATATAATCCCTTTTCTCTTTACCACATTTTCTGAAATCTCTTTAAGTACCCCCTTTTTGGACAATACTAGTCAAAGAAAAATGAAGATATGATATTTATAATGTTACTGGGTGTGTAATACAGAATTGGGTGACTGTTTTTCTTACCATTGTTCATTTACTCCAAATAGGGCTGATTTAAGTGGGAGAAGGAAAATGACTTCAGGTTAAATGCATTCTTACTACTTTAAGTTCACAAAATCCTTTCAATGGATTGTCAAACGCAGTTTGAATTGTAATTATTCTATAGGGAAAACAATAGTTCAGCGACTATATATTATATTAGGAATTGCATTTTGGACATTAGGAAAAGCTACCAGTTGGTACCTACTACTGTACCTTGAAGTACACATATTTAGGTTAAATGGTCTTTATCTGTTAGGAGTACAATTATGTATTTACAAGATATGTTTCAACATTTGCAACAAATTCTACCCATTCCAGTTCTCTTTAGCAAGTTTTCGAGTTATGTGAGGAGCTGAAAACCTAGTTAGTTCCTGGCTCTATGAAAGCAGGAAAGACCTACAGACGTGGCCCTAAATAATCTTGGGTACCTGCTGAAATCAGGAAGATCAAACAAATTCCATGACAACAAGCATTTTGTATCTTTCCCTGAGCTCTCTACCTCATATTTGCAGAAGCATTTGAAATTAGTCCTTCAGTGCTGGGAAGTTTAATCAACATGTATTGAGGCCTCCTTTGGGTCAATCTCTTTATACATTTTGTCTCACTTGATCATCATGACAACTTTGAAAGGAGGTGTCATGATACCCATTTGAGAAATATGGAAAGAGAGGCTTAGAGAAGGAGCAGAACTTACTGCAGGTCACAGGGTAACTGTCCAATGGGTTTTTCTTGACCACTGCTTAGATACAGCCAATTTTTTCAAGATAAAAAAATTGCAATTGAGAAGAGTTTAAGGGCTGGCAAAACAGGAGACTGGAGTTTTATTATTACTCAAAATCAGCATCCCTGAAAATTCAGAGGCTAGGGTTTTTAGAGGATAGTTTGGCTGGTGGGGGTTAAGAATAAGTGGTGCCAATAGGCTGGGGGATGCAGTCATAAGGGTGTGGAAAATGGTCCTTGTGTGCTGAGTCTGTTTCTGAGAGGGGGACACAGAGAAGTAGCTGGTCCCAGTGTGGCCATCCAGTCATCAGAAATGCAAAGGCCTGAGAGCATGTCTCAAAAGGCCAATCTTAAGTTCTACAATTATGATGTTATTTACTGGATTAATTGGGGAAGTTACAAATCTTGTCACCTCTGGAATAATGGTTGGTAATCATTTATGCCTATCATCTTAGCAGAATTCAGCCCCCCTCATTCTCCTAACCTGATGACCTTTCATTAGTTTTACAAAGGTGGTTTAGTTTTGGGAAGGGAAGGGTCTTTACCATTTTAAACTAGAAACTAAATTTCTCCCAAAGTTAGCTTGGCCTACCCCTAAGACTTGGAATGACCTTGGAATGACGAAGAGCAGTTTGGAGATTATAGGCAAGATGGAGTTGGTTAGGTCAGATCTCTTTCACTGACGACACTTTTTCACTGTTATGATTTTTGCAAAGGCAGTTTCAGCTGAGCTAATAAGAGATACAGACAGACTTTTAATCCACATGTCTCTGAACTCTTTTTATTATTCTATAATACTTCTCGGAGGAGTCAAGAACCCTCCATCCTTGTTTACTGCAATTACACTCAAGAATGAATTACTTAGTACTTGTCTATGTCGCCACAGTGATTCAGACTTAAGGCCACTGTATTTGATTGGACTTGTTCATAGGTTCTGCCTGAAGGATATGAGAGGCTAAAACAGCTCAACAGTAGTTAACTTTAATTGGTTAACGCAGAACTTGGGCAGTTGACTTTATTCGTTTAAGAGACTCATTGAATCTTTACAAAGACGGCCAAACTGACCAGGATAGAAACTTTGTATCTTCTGTCAATGCTTGAACCACGCATACTTGCTCTGCTATGTTTACAATGTCTTGAAAGTCCACACATGAATCACATATTGCTATTTGGGTCATAGTACAGTTTTGAGAAGAAAGTATAAAATTTGAAAGAAACAAAATTTAAAAACTCTATTGTTTTACTGAATATTATTACTCTTCATTTGATAGAGTTGATTTTGTTCATGAAATTTATTGCTTTAAAAAAATGAATCATTTAAAATTTGATCAAAATAAGGAAGTTTTGTAGTATTGGTGCAAAAAAAAAATAACAAATAGCACATACTTGGAGCAAAGGCAGAAGGTATAAATGCAGCCTTCACTGGTCCTCAGAATCACTTTTACATGTACAAATGAACAGGAAAGTAGTACTTTTGTTGTTTTAAAATAATTGACTTCCTGTAATCTGAGCACTTTGAGAGGCTGAGGAGGGTGGATCACCTGAGGTCAAGAGTTCGAGACCAGCCTGGCCAACATGGGGAAACCCTGTCTCTACTAAAAATACAAAAATTAGCCAGGCGTGGTGGCAGGTGCCTGTAATCCCAGCTATGTGGGAGGCTGAGACAGGAGAATCTCTTGAATCTGGAAGGCGGAGATTACAGTGAGCCGAGATCACAACATTGCACTCTAGCCTGGTCAGCAAAGAGTGAAACTCCATCTCAATAATAATAATAATTGACTTTTATCTTGCCCCTTCTTTCTAAAAAAGTAAGGCTCAGTGTGTGACAAGGAGAAACAGTGAAATATCAGTTCTCTCTCTGAGAATGGGTAGCCACTAAAAGTTGGCTTCCAATCAGTAGATTCAAGAAGCATGGAAGAAAAGCCAGATGTTGAGTCTTTAATACTTAGTGGAGATTCCCACTGCTCTCTCCAGTCAGAGAGCCAGATTTAAAGCCTGTGGGAGAGCCGGAGGGTCAAGGCACAGGGAGGTCTGGCCCAGAGAGTCTGGAGGATGATGACAGGATGGAGGAAATATCGGCACAGAGCAGATACACCCTAAAACACTCATCAGACATTTCTCATCTCTATTTGGGACGGCCTCTTATTAAAACACTCAGTCTCTCTGGGAAGTTCATAGACTCAGGAGAGGTATTGCTTTGTTCTAAACCAAAGTCTGAACTGTTACTTGAGGGTCACTGAGAATACATCACAAGGGCGTCATCTGTTCCAATGCTTTCATAATTTTTCCCCTATGCAAGGTTGGCCAGGATAAAATCTAGACGGAAAGGTAATCATTACATAAAGAAGGCAACAGTGAGCTATTACCTTGCTCATTTGTTGGATACAAACGATATCAGATGTTTTTGGCCACAAAACATGCTGTTAGATCTAAATTTTCTAAATTTATTTTCTCTACAATGTCAGTTTATTAAAAATTTACTTCTCCAAATTCAGGTTTGTAGATCCACAAAGATTTAGAGGGTCAAGTTTAGAGTTAATGTTTGAGAAACAGTAAAACAATGACAACCTTATAATGTCTAAAAACTAGGACTTACTTGGCACAGGTTTATTTTGGCGAGGACATTTCTTTGTGATGAGTACTAATAATAAAAGAATAAAATTTAATATCTTTTGTAATGGATTTTAAAATGTCACTAAGTGCAAGCCTTTTCATCTTATTTCCTTAGGTAAACAGGAGAAATCTATTTTCCTTCAGGTCTGTTAAAATGACAGTCACTTGCCTCTGGACAGTTGCAATCCGGTGGGCAAAGAACTAATAAGAAAGAGCATTTTTGGTGCCCAAGAAAAGTTTTTATTAATAGTTGTGCTTGATTCCGAAGACACCATTGCAACCTGAAATTCTAACAAATGTGCACGTGGCCAAATTTTGAGAACACTGAATTCTGAAGTCCCACTGGCCTCAATAAAGAAGGCATTAATCTAAGGAAAATTAAACTCTTTCCAGTGAAAATATAATCAATCTCTGTTTGGTCATCTATAGAGCAAATTACCAATATCGGTTTCTAAATTCAACTCATTTGTAGATAGACCTGAACTTAACTGGAATATTCTGGTGGAGCCAAAAGACCAAAGGGAAAATTATTGCAATCTTGTAAGGGAAAAAAGACAAACTAGGCCAATTATTGTAATTATAAGAAAATATACAAGAAGAATTTTCCATCAAGCCTAGGCAGTCCAGTAAGATTATACGGAAAAGTTGTGGAAATTTAAAAAGTAATCGTAATCCTATGACTAATGGTTTCAGATCAAACCATTGGATTAAATACACCTAGTATGTACAAAGCAGAGAGATAAAGAGGATAAAATTTTAGTAGATATTTGAGGCAACTTTTTTGAAGTTATAAATGTTACAAATGCATAAAAAAGTTAAAATCATGGGATAAAGTTCAGCTATTGTATAACTATTTGGAAATTACAATAATCTAGTTTATCTGTAAATGAAGGAACTCCAAAGACTGGATAGCTTTTGTTTTGTTTTATTTATCCTTTATTTTTTTAAAGTACTGAGCTATATTCACTGTGACTTTGGCTTGTGGGAGAAAGAGTCCATGTCATTCTTGTGCCTCTAAATGCTTTTTGGAGGGCTTCCTGGCTTCTTTTATTCCTGTACATTTGCCATTAATTGTGTTTAAGGTTTGGATGAGGCAGAGACCTGGAAGAGACATTAAGCTGCATCATTCAATAAAACATTGCCCTTTCAGCTCAAGGCATGACCCTCTGGACTTAAGTGGGGTCAGTGTTGGGATATCAAGGTTTTCCTATTCTGGGATAGCAGTTGCCGTGAAAGAATCAGGGTGGAGACCTTCAAATACTGGACAGCATGGGCAAACCTGAAGCTCTTCTGAGTGGGAGAAAATAGCTCAAACTTTAAAACTGGCCTGAGGAGCAGCAAGCGTGTCCTCAGTGCATTCTTCACAGTGCTTTCCACCTTTAATTTAGGTAGTTCAAGGGAAATTTAATCCATATGTTTTGGATTCATTTGGACTTAACTCATAAATACGCTTCATCAAGGACTGCCAAGCTCTGTGTTCCCGTTCACTAGAATCAAGTAGTTTCATGGGACAACAGTACAGACAGAGGAAGTTTGATATCCAAGGGTCCATCACCCAAACAAGAAAAAGAAACCATCAGGTTCAAACCACTGTGTATAAATAATCTTAGAACAGTAATTTGCCCTGCAACACTGTCACGATCAAATAAGCCACTTATGACCATAGGGAACACATACTGATACATAGGCAGTAGATACATGGCCTTTCCCAGAGATGTATCTCAACACGTGGACTTTCTCATTCTCAGTTCCAGAGAGGTTAACAACTCAAAGAAGAAAACAGAAGTTTCTACCTTTCTAGCATCTCTTAAAATCCATGAAGACTCTTCTCTGTCTCTCACTTTGTCTTCCTGGCTCAGTCTGTCTCTCATATAAACATCCCCATTCACTGGGACTCTGCAGGTCATAGGCGGAGAATCCCTGTGCCTTCCGGATACCACTACTAGGTCAGATAATTTTGACGAATTTTACTTCCTTAAATTTGTGTTGCTCAAATGATACTTTTCTCAATATAAAATGGTAGTGTGTTACTCAATATGTGTTTTTCCAAACCAAATTTTTGAGATTCTTTTATGCTTTCCTAGGGGACCACCCCTTACGGGTAAAGAATCCCTGGTGTGTTCACTTCTTGGAATAAATGCAAGCATGGGAGTATCAATGAGAATAGTATTTGGCTCCTACCTCTTATTGACTGATTGATTAATTTCCTGAATGTTATAGATTCCAGGTGACCAACTTCCATGTACTTTTAATCAAACACTGTAATTCAGGGCGATGGGTAATTTTAATACTCTGTATCATAACTCTGTAATTTTAATACTTTGTGTTTAGGAATTTTCATAAGTAAAAAACAGGAAATCCATGGCCCATTTCCATATCAGTTCAAATTTCCTGCACCAATGGCACCTAGTACCTCAAAGCATCTGAGGGAATCTAGTAGCCAAATACATTTCGGGTATTAGAGAAGTCTTGGCATGGTTGTTATCTTGATATTCTCATACTACAGAAAGTGAGATGGGAGAGAGTAGTGCAGGATGTTATGTCAGATGGGATTCAGGGATCCACACACACTGCATTCACAATTTTCAGTGAAAATAGACAGAGGAATGAGGATGGACAAAAGCCCGGCAGTTTCGGAGGTAAGATGTCTTGGGCTAACATCATCCTTGGACCATATTCCCTTAGCATTCCTTACCTAAGTGAGTACAATAACAATTATGAAGGTATGATTAAAGACATAAAGAATAATCAGACTCGGCAACTGGGTAATAACATAAGCTCTAACTATTTTTTAAAGTGCTTAACATCCTAGGCCAAATGTCCAAAGATTTTTGACTTATGGAAAAGAATGACATTGTATTTTTCCATCAACAGGAGACAACTGTACATACTCTAGTTGCAAGACACAGCAAGGCAAACAAGTTTACACCAGTGTGGCATCAACGCAAGTTGTCCTTTTCTGCAAGTGGAGCTTGGTATCAAGTGATGCTCATTTTCCACCACTGTGCCTTTTACAGTAGCAGATACCAGTAGTGAACCTTCGCAGGGCCCAATATGGTAACTGTGTTTTGCCTACAGCCCTAAATTCATCCTAGTGGGTGTGGTGATTTGTTGAGGTATAATAAGCCTTCAGGAAAGAGAAAGCAGAGACAAAAGATGAAGAGAGAGGAGAAACCAAGTAAGTAAAGAATGTTTATACTAGTTTCCTAGCTGGTGAGAGCCACCAAATCCCTCTCCTGGTTTCAGTGCAAGACAAACAAGGAAGGAGTTGTGCTTCTCAGGGCTGGTTTGAAAGCACTGGATTGAGGCAGTCTCAGCCTGAGCAGGCAAACCCTGCTGGGAACCTTGGCAAATTTACCTGGATTACTCCACCAAACCTTTCCTCCCACCTTCCCCACCCACAGCCTGAAGACATTAAACTGCTTCTGAGCAGCTAGCCTTGACTCTCCCTAAAGCCACACAAAGCAGCATTCTCCTTACTGCTATTAGGCTGATAAACCCTTCATGGGTCAACATAGCTGTCAATTACAATCCCATGTCTTTCGAAGGGCAGTTTTAATATGCTCCTAGGTATGTCAGACATCTCCCCCTCTCTTTCTCTCTCTCTCTCTATCAAAAAAGGCTACTAGGTTTATAAATCTTAATTTCTAACTTTGCAACACTTCTATGAGGTAGGAGGATGCAACATATTTACATCTAATTGACGTTTTCAAGTCTTGCAGATGGCTGAAAGTGGTTTCTATTCAGCCTTGGGTAAGTCTCCGTTTTTGTCCTCTGAAACATGTAAACAGGTAATGATTGAGTGAGGTAGAGGCCTTTTGAGGTGAATGTTCTTGGAGAGAGACTCTTACTAATGTAAAAGTGCTTAGCATTTTGAGCTATGAGACTTTTTTTTCCAGTTCTAGTTCCCTTTGGGGGATTACCAAAAGGAGAGATACAACCTACTATCTCGACAAGAAAGTCAGAACCATAAATCAGGACCCACAATGGAAATGATTTCATAAAGCCTGGGAAGCAGTGTAACTCCTTTCTTAGGCCCATAGTGCCTGTATTGAGATCAGTAATTGGACCCTCATCCCGAGGAAAACATGGGTTCTTGTCCATGGATCAACACATAGTGAGGAAGCTAGAGAGACCATGCCATCCTGTACAGCCTGCATGGTGAACAACAGAGCATCAAGAATCTAATGATTCAGTCACAGGACTGCCTTAATGCTTCATCAAGGACTGCCAGGCTCTGTGTTCCTGTTCACTATAATCAAATAGTTTTATGGGACAACAGTACAGACACAGTGGAGGTCTTCTAGGGAGAGAAATGCCAAACCAGCCCTGAGCCAGAGAAGCAACTCAGGCTAAAAACAGAATGAGTTGACGGGTTTTAGGACCCTTCAGTTCATAGTAATGGTGGAGAATTACCACCAGAGTAAAAGGGGGTGAAAGCCCAAGACTGGAGAGTATGGAGAAGCTACATGGTAATAAGAAAACCCATTACTTTAGCTCTTCAATCCTGGAAGGTTTTGAGTTATTAAGGGTGTGTGGTGGATGCTTAATTTGTCTGCCTATCTGGAATCCATTCTTGCTCTTTTGGTAAAACCACCTTGATTATTCCTGTGGAAATGTCCTCCCCTCTTCTCAGTGTGGTCTGCTCTCAGGCTCAGTGTGGACAATTATCCTAGTTGTCAGTCAATAAGCTTGCCTGCCTGCTGGCCATAGTGATTGGTACAAGATTGAGCAAATGATCAATTCTGTGTCAAAGACATACGTCAGAACTATTGGCCCAAAATAAAAAAAACGGGAAAAAGCTTTGTTCCCCCTGGACTTGAATCTGCCAGGATGAAAGTGAGAAGTGTCAGAAACTACACAGGGCAAATCTGAGTCCTGATGACATCTTTTGGGTTCCTGGATCTGCCCTATGGCTAGACTTTTCAGTTATGTAATCACTGACCTTTCCTTGTCTAAGTTCATTGCACTTTGGTTTACTGTCACTTGCACCTAGAAATCCTGGCTAATACAGAAGAGCATCAAGTAAAAAAAAAAAGTGACTTATACAAAATCACGAAATTTTTAAATGAGTTAATTTAACTAGAGTGAGAGTCTGTATAAGAGAGCAATGAGAAAACCATATGATTATCTCAATAGATGTTAAAAATGCATTGGAAAGACTCCAACACCATATGTGATTTTTTTAAAAAGAAACAAAAGACTTAAGTAGAAATAGATAGCTATATCCTTATCATAATCAGAAACATCTATTCTAAATGTCACCCTTAGTGATAAAACACTAGAGGCCTTCTAATTAAAAATAGCCAAAAAACTAGATAGGTAGGTAGATAGATCAACAATCTATAGATTTGATATTTGTACAAATTCCTGACACAGCTATTTTTCTTCTTTTGTTCTTGGAAGTTTAGCAAGTGGTTCTGAAGTTTATGGGAGAATATGCTGAACAGTTAAGGCATACTCTAAAATATATTAAAATATATTTTAGTGCAATAATAATACAAGTAGTATATCCCAGGCATAAAAGTTGACTAGTGCATCAATGGAATTGTTC
The DNA here is from genome assembly GCA_963573385.1 of Cacajao melanocephalus. Lineage (NCBI taxonomy): Eukaryota > Metazoa > Chordata > Mammalia > Primates > Pitheciidae > Cacajao > Cacajao melanocephalus. The sequence goes on along the minus strand of CAUYLG010046701.1, from coordinate 172,385 downwards.
AATAAGTGGTTTACAAAATTCATGGTTTGGCAGGAAATAAAGTTAGTTTTTATTTATTAAATATTTAATATTAACTGGTATTATGATACAAACTTTTTAAAAGCAATAGAAAAAGCAAAAAGAAGAGAAAATAGAGGAAGATTTCACAAGAAATGATTAGTAGGTTACTTCGGCTATACCTAATGTGTCTTAGGAAAACATAAAAATAAACATCAAACTGCAAGAAAGAATTAAACAAATGTCAGAAGATTAATATTCTTAATATGCAAACCTTTTTTCCAATTCAATAAGAAAAATACTTATTTACTAACAAAATCCTAATGAAAGGACATGGTTTGACAATTCTCAGGGCAGGGAAAGAAGTTGCAATGGTTAATACAGGAAACAGCCACTCTTGAAATCTGTTAATGGGAAAGAAAATTGTTTAAACATTTCTGGAAAGCAATTAGGTCATAAGCATGAAGAACCTCAAACATTGCATACTTTTTGACCCAGTGATTCTGTTCCAGGATGTCTCCTGAGGATATAATCAGAGATAAAGAGCCTGTAAGGACAAGATTGTTCAGAGCAATCTTATGTAAAATAGCAAAATTTGACACAACCAAATAAATTATAATATATCCATTTAATGTACAAAATCATAGAGATATTTTCTAACACATTTTAAAAATTGTAAATTTTAGAGCATGAAAAAAGAATATTATTTATGAAATACAGGTAATGTAACTATAGGTTATTTTTAATTTAGTTGGTCTTTTTAAAGAAATAGGAAGAAAAATGAAAGGCATATTTGTAGTTAGTCATTTTAGATGATCTCCTATTAATACAACTGAAAACTGCCAGTGTTGTGACTTTCTTAATCAAAGTATATGTTGAATATATATAAGTATGGATTTTCAAAAATTGCATGCATTTTCCTTTTAATAAATGCAATTTATTAAGCATATAGGTAGTTGTAGTTTTAATATTTTATATTTTATTTAAAGTTAACCCTCACATTTTATAAAAAGTATTTTTCAGAGACACATTTTGAAATAGGGCCACCTATTCAAAGGTGCATGGATTGTTTATGTGGCTCAGTCTTGTCACCTTAACTATATAAAGGTTTGGGGGAAAGATATTCTTCTTCTGTGGGTCTCTTGGTAACCATGCTTAGAAAACATCTAAGGAGGCCGGGTGTGGTGGCTCACGCTGTAATCCCAGCACTTCAGGAGGCCAAGGTGGGCAAGTCACCTGTGGTCATGAGTTTGAGACTATCCAGGCCAACATGGTGAAAACCTGTCTCTATAAGACATACAAAAATTAGCTGGGTGTGGTGGCACATGCCTGTAATCTCAGCTGCTAGGGAGGCTGAGGCAGGAGAATCACTTGAACCCAGGAGGTGGAGGTTGCAGTGAGCTGAGATTGTGCCACTGCACTCCAGCCTGGACAACAGAGCAAGACTCCATCAAAAGAAATACGACAAGAAAGACAAGAAAGACAGAAAGACAGAAAGACAAGAAAGACAGAAAGAGAGAAAGAAAGAAAGAAGGAAAGAAAAGAAAGAGAAAGAAAGAAGGAAAAAGAAAGAAAGAAGAAAGAAAGAAATAAAAGAAAGAAGAAAGAAAGAAATAAAAGAAAGAGAAGAAAAAGAAAGAAAGAGAAGGGAGGGAGGGAGGGAGGGAAGGAGGGAGAAAGAAAACATCTAAGGGAAAAAAATTAAAAATATGTAACATTAAAATCAGGGGCCATTCTTGTACTTTCAAGCCTCTCACAATACCTGGCACCGTGAGAAGAACCCTGTTAGGGGTTCAGTCAGTGTGTGTGGATGTGCAGTCAAGCAAATACTTCAGCCTTTCTACACTTCGGTTTCAACATCTGTGAATGGGGATTATGAAAACTATCTGCATGAAGCCCTGAAAAGAGTGCCTGGCACCCAGTCACCATGTGGACATGTGCTCTGTAGACTCCCCTCAGCGTCCCTGGCACCACAGAGCCACACACGCCACAGATGCAGGAGGAATGTGATGCCAGCTCTGTGTCTGGACCCACCTCCCAGGTGGTCTCTTCTCCCTCCCTGGCTGCGTTTTACTTTGGGAGAATCTGACCTGGACATGCCCAGGGCAGAAGCAGCCATCCAAGCTACTCTGATGGCTGACCACGTGATTAGAAATGGATTCCTCTGTGAGACATGTGAATCTAGACAAGAGTAGGTAAGGAATTCCCATGCTTGACAAACAGCTACAGCCTGTCACTGAAGCTCAAGCCCAGTGCAGGTGAAGACAATCCACACCCTTGTTGCCATTGTTAGTCATGCCTCAAAATGCCCTGAAGTTTAGAATAATCTACATGTTAGATGTGCTGAGTCCAGCTGCTGGCACATGGCTGGCCCTAGCCTGTGGGTCTACTGCCTGGGCCGTTTCCTGCATGTGGCATGGAACCAGAAGTGAGGGAGCATGGGTGGACAGAGGACGGTTCTAACATGTTTTCTAATTGATTAGATTTTTTTCAATGAAAGCTTTTGCTAACAATATCACCTTATGTTTCAGGGACAAAGCACTATTATTACGATAATCTTCAGGCAGGTGCATTGTCTGGGTGATTTATTTACCTACAAGTCCTTTCTAAAAACCTGGAACCGAGGTACCATCTTCAATACTTCCTCTGTGAAAATGAAAATATTCAAGGCATTGTTGAAAGAGATATTATGCCCCATCTATTGTTATTACCTTCCCAAGGATGATTTCTGAGAGCAGGCTTGACCGGGAAGAGGGGTGCCACAAACATGCTGGTCTCTGGAGGTGATGGTATGGTGAGGATGAAGGATGCCACTGAGAAGGGAGGTGAGGAAGGGTGCTGAGAACCTTGCCCTCACCCTGAGGGCTGGCCCAGACAGCTCAGGTGGGGCTTGGGCACAGGGTGTGGCTCTCTCTCCCCCTGTATCCCTCTCTGACGGGATACCTTCCTTTCATCTCTGTCCCTTTGCATGTATTTGTATGTGTTTGGAACTCTTTTGAATTTTCCTCCTCATGGCTGAAGACACATTTTCTCAGTTCCTTGGTGATGGCTGAGGCTTGCTCATTTTGGTACCTGTCTAGGCTAGAGTAAAGAGAAGCAGAATTTAAATTCTAACAATTTAGTCATGCCCGTGTCAGAGAAAAAGTGGAGAATAGTTGTGAGAGTTTCAAGACATTGCTGATGATACATGGGGTGTTATAGGAATCTCACACTTTCTATTTTCTCCAAAGTGTATTGAGTCTTTTCTAAGCCTACCTGTGTAAACAATCACCTGATGTCCTAACCTTCTCCTGCCACACCTGAAGCTGGGAACCGGGAGTGAGATCCCAGTGAGAATGCTGACCTTGAACCAAGGATGAATAATGCCAGTGCACTGTCTCAGAAAAACCATTGCAATAGGTGCTTTTCTCAGATACCTGATTTGAACTTTCTCATGTCCCACCCGCACCTTGATACCAGCACAATCAAGGGCTTTTAAATATACCTGGTGGACAGGTAACTTATTCCCTTTTTCAAACTAGGATACTCTCAGCTACCCACTGTAAACTAAATACTCCTCTTCTTGGAAATTTCAGAATGGGTCTGTGTGATATCAAACACCTATGCTGGGAAAAACAGGAGCAAACAAAGCCATAAGGGACTGCCTTTGAAATGGAGCCTGGGAACCACTCAACCACACAGCAGTATTTGTTTGCTTTCCTTGTTTCTTCAGAGCTGTGCTCACCTGGAGGCAACAACCTGCACTTTGTCATTTGCTGAGATGAGGGACAAAGGGAGGGAGGCACTTTGGCTGGCTTGTCAGCATTCCCAACGGGAGAGGGTTTAAAGAGTTCATATCTTAAGTAACCCTCAACCTGCTGTTTCTTTCACTTGGGGATATGCCAAGGGCTGTGGCTGACTCAACTTGGGCCCAATTCTGCAGTCATTACCTCAGCCCAAAGTTCCTGGTTCCTTGGTTCCTCCAGTGGGGAGTTTTGCCACATAGAGAGGGTAGGGACGGCGCCTTGGCTGGGACTAGAGCTGCATTAGTTATGTTTGAGGCTGTTATTTTCCTCTGAACTCTAATTGCTGGTATCAAAAGGATTAAGAGAAAAAAGGCAGCTCTCTTTTCCAGGAGCAGCCCAGTTGGCAACATACTAAACCTGCCTTGCTCCAGCAGGAGAGTCGGGGAGGGGACAAGAGCCAAGCCATTCGAATCTTTCAGGTCACAAGGAACAGATATAGGCTGGCCACCTTATTTGAGGGCTGCTGCTTAAAAGGAGACAAAATGAAGGGATCATTCCTTACCTGGATTAAATGCCATCTATGGCAAAAACCCAGACCTTGCTGACTGAAACGCTTCATTTTCCCCAGGTCAAGCGCCTGTGCTTTTCTATTCTCCGGGGCCCTGCCATATTGGTGCTGTGCCTCCTCCCTGTCTCTGTGATCACGTAATCTAGTGACTGTGTATTTTGGATTCAGATTCCACAAGGAATGGTTTCCTGGTTAAGTTAGTCCCTAACTAGCATTGCCCTGTTGGTGAGAGCTTTCTCCCAATCTGCCCATTGGCTGACCTCTATCCAGAGAACTGTCTTTGGCCCCGATGCCCATCCTTGGTCCGCAGGTGAGACAAGCTCATGGGATCCCATGGTGTGATCCATTTTGATTTGTGCCTGAAGGACTGTCATGGCTCCTGGCCTCAGATGGGGACCATGGATGTGGCAGCATTCAGAGCATCATGTTTTGCCCAGCTCTGGAGAGGCAGGGATGGCAGTGGAATCTGGTAAATGCTCTAAGTAATTTAAGGCACCAAAGTTTAGCTTTGTTCCTCCTCTATCTTAGCATTAATCAAAAGCACGATGAGGACAATGTTTCTAATTCCTGTAAAGGACCCCAAGCAGCTATGGCACATGGAGGACTCACCAAAGAGCTAAGCTCTAGTACACCTGGGTGCCAGCTCCTCAAGACTGAATGTAGGTCCTATGAAGTGTGAGAGGTGGTGATAGAGGTGACACTGACAGGCCAAGCAAGAGAGGAAGAATACCGGGTGATTGAAGAATACCAGGTGATTTAGTGACTGTGAGATCACTTGGAAACCCCTTGATGACCCTAAAAACTAAAGGGGGGGCCTTTGGGAAAGGGCTGGAGCCCTAAACTGACAGGCACAAGAGAAACCACTAAAGCATGTGCTATGATAAGGAAAAGAACAAGAAAAAATCATAATAAAAGGAGTAGAGAAGAAAAAGTAAATTAAGGGAGAACTTTAGCTTTGTAATGTGGAGAACTCAGCAGCCAATTCTGACATCCCTTTCAGTCAGGATTTTAGAAAGATATCCAAAATAAAGCCCAACCCAGGAGCAATAATTGTTATTCTCAAGCAGTGAGAGATGACATATATATATATATATATATATATATATATATATATATATATATACACATATATATATGTGTGTGTGTGTGTGTGTATACACTATACATACATATATGTATGCGTGTGTGTGTGTATACACTACACATACATACATATATACCATACCAGGAGTCAACATAAGTGACTGTATTAGTCTGTTCTCATGCTGCTATGAAGAAATACCTGAGACTGGGTGATTTATAAAGGAAAGAGGTTTAATTGACTCACAGTTCCACAGGGCTGGAGAGGCCTCAGGAAACTTACAGTCACAGCAGAAGGGAAAGCAAATAGGTCCTTCTTCACATGGCAGCAGGAAGGAGAAGTGCAGAGCAAAGTAGTAGGGGAAAGCCTCTTATAAAACCATCAGATATCGTGAGAACTCATTCACTATCATCAGAACAGACGTATGGGGATAACCACCCCCATTATTCAATTACCTCCTACAGGGTCCCTCCCCCAACATATGAAATTTGGGTGGGGACATAGCCAAATATTCTCAGTGACATTTTAAGGAAAATGCCAACAAATGATGCTTTGAGGTGAAAATGATGAGCTTTGGAGCTAAAATTGGCAGAAAATACAGGTTGTAAGCTTGTATGTTGTGGTGCAAACCAAGTTGCCAGCCCAGCTGAAACAATAATCTATCACATGAGCTCCTGACCACACTAGACATCAACATCTTATGTACAATGGTTCATTCAACTCACAAGGTTAATATGTCTCCCTGTAAACATACCTTGTAAGTGTTCCTTAACTGAAGACCTTAGGAAGATACAAGAAGAGGATTTGTTAAAAACGGATAGAGAACCATATTTTAAAATACAAGTCAATTCAAATTAATACACACCATAAATAAGCAAATTTTTTAAAGTGCCTTTAGTATACATTTGCAGTTCTTCCACTTTCAGGAGTTGTTGGGAACTCATAGACTGGGAATGGGCTAGTGTTGTGCTATTTGTCAAGTTCAGCTCATGTTCCTCCAGCTCTACTGGTGTTTGTAACACCAGTAGATCTGCTCCATGTCCTCATTTTCTTATAGTAGGGCTTTCCCTCATCTCTCCTGCTGATAAAGTGGCTCAAAGTTAATTTTAAGAACTATCTTTATCAGGAGTTGCTAATGAGGCTGTGCTTCCTGCCAGTCCCATCTGGAGATACTGATTGCCAGTTCTGCTTGGGTCCCTGGGTGTTCTCTCCCATTTTCCCCCTAGTTCTTCCTCTTTTTGTTGGGTTTCAGGTTATCTCTGATATTCCTGGTTTGTATTCTCTGCCTTCTACAGTTATGAAAGAACCTAATTCTGCCTCTTGGGTTAGGTCAGAATATCCCTCAATATTTAGCAGAAATATAAATTCCATGCCCCCCTCTGTGCAATGCTGGTAGAAGTCACTTCTATAACTGCAACTCAGGAGTGACTCCTGGTTAGCCATATTTGCTTCCTATGGCAAAGGCTTTGGTTGTTTGAGCCGCAGAGACTCCAAGCACTTCTTCATCCCCCCAACTCCATATATTATGTAGTTTCTGAAAAGTACCAAGCTTCCTATTGCAAGAACTTCTGTGACCTACACCACCCTTCAAAGCACCATCATGCCACCACTACTACTTTATGGTTGTGTATTGCTTCATAGCTGTTAAGGTGTTCCCATAATCTTTGCCATGTCTGATACGCACTACCTTCTATGACCTAGTCATAGTACCTGTTGTTATTTTGACTTTTTAAAAATGAGGATCCCGAAGCTTAGGTTATGTGCCTCGAGGTCAAGTCTTGGCCCTTGGCCCAAGGTTACATGGCTAGTAAGTGGCAGAGCCAGGTTAAGCCAGATGTTCAAGGCATTCACTATGCTCAGGGCTCCTCTTCAGCTTAACCTCTCCCCCATCATTTGTCCAACTCGACAGGGAGCTGCTTCCTGAGAGCTTGGAAAGATGAAGTTTGGAAAGGATCTGACAAACTCATAAGTCTCGACATGTCATCCCTCTCAAGGACATTGCATTTTAATGAGCTTTGCTCAGTTATGTAACATGAAGGAATGCTCTCCTAAATATAAAATTGCAGACATCGGTGAGAAGTTAGTCGAGGAGGTATTGGTGGAAAATAGGAACTTTTTGACACCTTTCAAATCACATCCTGTCCAGGATCCTCATCAGATGGACTCCCCATGCCTCCTTAGGCTGACCCACTTTGGAGGTGTTGATTTATGCGTCCGCTAGGAGAGTAAATCCAGGCAGAGGGGCTGCATCGCCGTTTGTTCATAGCAGGGTCTGTGTTGTGTTTGGAGCTCATGCTTACTTATCAAGCATGCACAGGCTTTTCTCATGCATTTTTTCAGTCCAGTTTTACTCCATTCCCTATCACATCTGGTGGTACCAGGTTTCTTACCATAAAAAGCAGCAGCCCAGTAATCTAAACCTTGAACCTGCAGCAACCATGGCAAACAGCAAGGAAGGGTTAACCGGTTTTGCATGAAGCAAGCCTGGCTCACCCCTGTGAATCTCTTTTTCACATTTGCTGCTTATTCATAACTCAAGCCCATCTGCTGCACAAGTAACAATCAGCGGCTCCTGTTTCAGATGTCAACCGCCCCAGCTGTTTCTCTCTCTCTGTAAACACGAAGGGGGGAGCAATTACCACAAAATTAATATCCAAGCTTGATTATTTCTATGCCGTGAAATGAAGACTGATGAGCTCCCTTTCACGCCCACCATCACCTCAGCCTCACACAATGCACACCTATGCAGCACAGCCCAGGTTCAAACCTCCCAAGAAGGCCCAGGTAGGTGAAGCTTGGAGGCTATGCTATGACCCAGGCCACCTGGAAATGCCAAAGTGAACCTCACATGTGTGGGAAAACGGAAAACAAACCTGATTCCTGCTGGGCTTTGAGAGTGAAGTCCACATTGAAATTGAGCAATGAGGCTTGGAGACACTCCATTTAAGCTCAGGCTGACTCAGGTTTTAATAGAGAGTCCTCATGATTCCTTCCATCAGCGTTCTTTGATTTAAGGTAAACGTCAGATACAAGTCATTGTGGAGAACATGTCTCCCTCTCTGGTTTTTCTCCACCATCCTGAGGCAGCAGGAACTGGAATGATCTGCCTCATCTCAAAAGCTTCCTTTCATTATAGAACAAGTTTGGATGAAACATCAGCACATCTTCCTTCAGTCACAAGCATGCATCGAAGCACATGGTATGAGGGGCTAACAGATGCAAGGCTCAACACAGAACACTTCCTGCCCTCCCCAGACTTCATGCTGGGGTAAGCACTTAAACAAAGAAGATGAAGAAAACTCAGTCTGCCTGGCTTCAGCTCTTGGCTCTGCTACTTGCCATGTGCATGGTCTTGAGGAAGTTCCGTGACCTGTCTGTGCCTCAGCTTCCTCAAGGATAAAATGAAGATAGGCTTGTGGAGATGACTGAAAGAGCTAATAGGTATGAAGTGTTGACAGCAGGCCATGAACACATAAGTGGAATACAGGTGTTACTGTTGTGCTGCCCCGCTACCTGGAAGAATTTTGATGTAATAATATCTGGACAAACCGCTGGGAGGCTTCGTAGAGGAAACATACATCAGCCAAGTCTCGATCAATGAACAGGAGCTCAATAGTCTGAGAAGATACGAAAGGCAAAGGAACAGCCAGGACAGTGTTGAAGGAATACAGGTTCTTGGCATATTTGATGTTGATTAAAGTCATCCAGAGAAACAGAAGAGTAGGGTGCATGGTGGCAAAAGGATGATGGAGCAAGCAGGGAAGTTAAGTTTGGAACTGAGTGAAAAAGACCCCACTGATAAACTAAGAAGTTAGGATGTGTTCTTATAAAGAATGGGAAGCCTTGGTAAGTTCCTCAGTAAGGAAATAACCCAAACAAATCAAATACCAAGAAAATTCTAAGAGCAGGCTGTTTGGAGGCTCGATTGAAATAGCCTCCTGACAAGAAAGTCAGCAGGACACCTGCCTCCTGAAGGAAGAAGGTCCTAACAGGCATGGGATTTTATTCAGCTTATTCTAAATTACTAAAGAGTGCTGCCTTTTTTTCATTGACTCATTGCAATTGTACATATTTAAGGGGTACAATTTTATGTTCTGACACACCCGTATGTTCATAATGACCCTATCAGTATACTTAGCTTATCCATCAGCTCATGCATTTATCATTTCTTTGTGGTGAAAACTTCTGCTTTATGAACCAGCTTCTTTTTGGTGTGTGTGCATAGGCATGGGAGTGTGTACACGGGAGCATGCATGTGTGTGCCTATACATGGATGGGAATACGTGTGTGCTTACATGTGTGTATATGAGTTGCGGAAGGGAGAGTGAATCCAGTAAGAAGGGTCAGATGTGCAAGGTTAGACTTCTAACCCTGTTCCTAAAAACCTTTTATCCATCCCTCTACATTTCTTTAATGGAGGGCCAATTTACTCTTTTGTTTTTCTTTTAGATGGAGTCTCACTCTGTCACCCAGGCTGGAGTGCAATGGCGCAATCTCGGCTCACTGCAACCTCTGCCTACTGGGTTGAAGTGATTCTCCTGTCTCTGCCTCCAGAGTATCTGGGATTACAGGTGTGCAACACCATGCCCAGCTAATTTTGTATTTTTAGTAGAGATGGGGTTTTACCATGTTGGCCAGGCTGGTCTCAAACTCCTGACCACAAGTGAACTGCCTGCCTTGGCCTCCCAAAGTGTTGGGATTACAGGCGTGAGCCACCGCACCTGGTCCCCAATTTACTCTTTATGTTCAGCTTACCTATACCTATGGTGGTAGAGAACGTTTGTGAACCCCCTTGCCACCAACTAGATAGTTCTGTTGCCTTGCATGAGTTATATAATCCAGCTTCTTAACTTATAAGTAGGGATAATTGAGAAGATATAAGAAGTGCTGTAAGGATAAATAAGACAGCAAACCACTTAGCAAAAGGCTTCATATCTACTACATGTGAAATAAACATGAGCTGTCACTATTGTGGAAGAATGTGGAAGGACACTGACGTGCTGGCATGGCTCACAGTCAGGTGTGAAGTCAGGTATGGCTCCTTCCCAGGCCCAGGCCAGAAACCCTGTGAGGTCATGGTTAAACCTTGCAATCTAAGACCTGCCATTGTGTGGCCTGCACCTTTCTGGGCCTGAGCCTCCTCTTGTACCAAATGGAGATGATGACCGCACACCTACTGTAAGAAGTTATTGTGCGGATGAGATGAGTTGATATATGTAAGTGGTGGGAGCTGTGCCTGGTTTACAAGTGGTGCTATTTAAAGTTATCTACGGATCCTACGAGGAGGGAGAAAAAGTAGAGACAAGGGGCTGAGGGAAGCAGATTTCCATGGAGAAGTTCAGGGCCAATGAATAAGAGGCTGGGGATGCTGAAGACCAACTTTTCTGATGACCAGGCTCTGAGCACACAACAGGACCACAGCTGCTCCTGGGCCCAGCGTGCTGTGTCTATAGGCTCACTACACTGTCCTCCTAGGATGCTTACCAAGCTGGAACAAAAAACAATGCCAAAAGTACAGTGCCAGACTTCTAGGTTGTCCTAACATGATGACTTGCAGGGGATGGCATTCTTTTGGACATCTGAACTCTACTACTTGTATTAAATATTATGTTCCTGCATAGTCACCATTCTTTAAAGAGTAAGAACAAGCTAGGAAAATGAGGAGAGACACACAAAGCTACTTCCACTGCCTATGAGTAACTGCTTGCCTGGAAACAAGTGCTTGTCTTATGTTGAGAAATTCCAAGATACACCAATCAAAATCTACTAAGCTTGTGGAAATAGAGTGAAGTGTTTCAAAGAAAGAGTGAAAAGAATCAATCATATGCATTATCAAAGGACTCTTGGTTTCAAGGGGAAAAAAAAGAAAGAAAAGAAATGTAAAAGAGGAAAAAAGAATTCCCCACATGGTTTCTTTAAATGGCATCCTTTCTTGGTGAATTTCAATCCTGATTCAATTTGCAAATATTGGATTTATACTGCTGTGTATAAACCATATGTTCTGGAGGAGAGTTAAAAATGTGTAAAGTGAGGCACCCCTGTAGGAATGATATTTAGGGGGAATTAAAACAAACTGGGAAAAAGGAGTTCCCTTTTATTTTTAAGAAATGGAGTAATTTAACTTAGAGTGTGTGAGCTTAAACATCAGCTGAAAAACAGCTGCTCCTCAGAGGATGACGAGCCAAGAGTGAGGTTGGGAGGAAGTTGAGATGAGAGCTGTTTAGTTCTTTAATGCTCCTGTGTGTGGATAAAAGGGTGAGAAGGAGCGGATCTTCTTTGGCACAAGCAGCAGCTCCAAGAGGTTCTAGAAGTTTCTGCCTCACTGAATCCAATCTTCCCCCTTTGCAGGCGGGAGTGGAGGAGCAGGGCCAAACACACAGAGCAGCGGCGTCTCGGGGCGGCGGGTCAGGCACCTGTGAAGCCGCAGCCACATTACGTTCTTCAGGAGCTGCTTTTTGACTTAGCCGAGCACGATTTTCCATCCCATATGTGCAAAGCATTTCATCCATTAGCGTCTTTTTGGCTTCTTTGGGCTTCTTTTTTTCCATTAAAAAAAACAAAAAAGCCCAAAAATAAAAACCTCCCAAACTCCAACTCATCACACACAAATATTTTGCTTCTGAAATCCATTCCATTTTCTCGTCAAAGACTGGCATATTTTAACCTGCAGAGGCTCAACTGCCCTCATCTGCTTTTGATTAATACAAGTTGCCTCTTTCCTGGGTCTGAACCCAATCACATTAAGCAAGGTACTTTGCTAAGTGTTGTGAGGCATAACAAGAGATCATGAGCAGCTGTCTTAAAGGAGCTTACATTTTAATTTAATGTAATTTAATTTTAATTTAATTTCCATGTAACTGCCTGTCCGATTTCCTCAATTTCAACTATAGCATACCCTCCCCTCCAAGAAAAAAACAATACCTGCTCTAAAAAACTTGCAAACCGACACTGTGAATCCTGTGTAGTTGAGGAGGGGCATATGTGCATCTAATATGTGCCTATATGCACGCTCACCTACCCACCCTCACAAAGTAAGCCGGCATCCAGATTCTACATTGTGGCCATGCTTTGTCTTAAATTATATAACATTTTTTGGGATCTTGACCAAAACGTCTTTTGACCTAAAGAACACATGTAGCCCTAATGTGACTACACATCAGGACCACACAGTGAGGATGGTTTCAAAAGACAGAAGGACAACAGGCAAGAATTGCCAGAAAACGCACTACTGCCATCATGTAAGAGTGAGATGCTAATGGCCTGATCGAGACAATGATGGTGGGAAGAGAGTCAAGACATATTCAAGAATCAGTTTGCAAGACTTGCTGGCTCCCTGGATTTGCAGAAATAGGGAGTTTATGGCCTCAGTTCACTCCCTGGTGTCCACTGAGATACAGAATTCACTGACAGGATCAGGCATGGGGTAGAAACAGAATAAATTAAGTTTGGGACAAATTAAATGTGATTTGACTCTGTGAATTCTAGGCATCTATATCCAAGCAGCAGTTGCAGATGTAGAAGAGTCTGGAGCAGAGAGGAGAGGTCACTGCTAGACAGAACAGTGAACTGTCAGAGAGGCAGGCAAAGCCATGTACAGCAAGGACAGAGGGAGCTTTAGGTGTGAGTGGGCAACCATGCCAGATAGTTTAGGTGTCAAGGAAGATAAGGATTGGAACTTGTCCACTGGATCGAGCCAAACGTGGCCTTTCACAGAAAGTCACAGTGACATGCTTGGGGAGGAAGACAGCAGCAGAGGCTTTGTGAGTGGGTAAAGGGCTGTCAGGCAGAAGTGGCAGTGGGTGCAGTCACACAGATCACCACACTAATCCTGATATTTGTTCTGCAATGGCACAGCCTTTAGTTACAAAAGGGATCAGGAAAGCATTGGACGTGGTGTCACAGCAAATCTACATGCATTCCTAGGAAATGCACAGGGTACAGAGCATCACTGTAGGCTCTGGTTTCATTCTCCTCTCAAGCACAATGCACAGGACCTGATGTATGTTTCCCCAAAATGTGAAAGGACTTGGATTTCAACATGCAAAGGAAGGATTAATACACATGAATGAATGTGTCATCATGGTGGTCCAAACAAAGTCGATGCATTTATAAATTGCCCTCACCAACTTCCCTGGCCATTGGGTAGCAGGTTGGTAGTTGACTGACACCAGCCTCTTCAGATGACAGACCACACCACTGAATGGTTGAGTGTCTCTTCTTTAGCATTTAGTAGGCCATCAATTGGAAGTGATGGTCAGAACTCCAGTCCTTATCTGTGTGCAAAGGACTTTTGAGGGATATTGGTTCAACTCTCAGTTTCTCTACCAAGCTCAGTCCCAACAGTGTGTCCAATTCCTGAATCCTTAAAACTGTAGATGAAACAGTTTTAACATATGGCAGAATTCTAGAACAACGCTGTCTTGGAAGACATCTCTCTGAACAGGCTCCCCTTTGGACTGAAGGGCTATGTAGTGGGTAAGTTCTTTCTTTAGCATTTGTGGTGCCTCTGCCTCAATATCATCCTGGGGGCCCGCAGCAGACACTCAGAAAACACGTCATGGAAGGTGTGTGTTTGGGAATACCTGGCTAGAGTTAGATGCCACTCACAGATATTGACCAACACTTCAGACCTCTGTGAGCCCAAATGCCCTCTCCATACCCTGGTCAGGGTGACGGCTTCTGGCTGGTTCCCCTCACATCTGAAACCACATCAAGTAGAGTTCCCTCATCCATGATTATGTGTGTCCACTCACTCATCAATTTCTGCCCTCAGTGAGGAATATAAAAAAGCTTATGAACAGTATAGGTGGCTTAAGTGTGTGTTTATGTTATGAATGCTGTCTCTTGATCTTGACTTGCTGCAGTTGGGATTCTTTGCCCACCTTACCTAAATGACCTCTGTCCCCTTCTAAGTAGAGGCAGCTCATCACAGTGGTGGGGGTGTGGCTGCTGGCACTGCACCGCCTTGATTTTCTTCCTAGCTATGCCACCTGCTATCTTCCTGCTGGCAGAAACTTGCTTAGCAACTCTGTGCCTCAGTTTCCCCATATCTAAAACAGGAATAAAAACAGCACTTCTCTTCTCTGTTTATTTTGAGAATTAAATGAGTTAACGCATGTTATATTGGCATTTGGGGCTGGATAATTCTTGGCTGTAGGGTCTGTCCTGTACACTGTAGGGTATTAAGCAACATCCCTGCCCTCAGCCCCATAAATACCAGTATCACTCTTCTCCTGCCCCTAGTAGTGGTAACTAAAAATGTCTCCAGACATTACCAAATGTCCCCTAGGGTGCAAAACTGCCCCTGGTTGGAAACTACTTCCCTAGAGTCTCGAAAATGCTCAAGGAATTCTGGCTTCAACACCTACTACCAGTGTGGCTGTGTGTTAATTTCTTCATTAGCAAATATACCAAGCACATCATACTTTTAAAATATTAGTTGAAATAATTCTAGTACCTTGCTTAGAACAATGCCTGACCCACAGAAAGTTTCAATAAACATCAGCTGTTTTAATTGTTTCACTTTTTTTTTTTTTAACAGATGAGGAAACAGACTCAGAGAAGTTAAACAACTTGCCACATTCTCAGCCAAGGGTGTGGCTGAACCGGGGCTCAAACCCAGACCATCAGCCATCACAGCCATATGCTCTCAACCAGTCTTTCCTAAAAGGAGCACTCAGGGAGCCCCCATGGCTACAAATTCCTCAGTGCCAGGCTGCTTGAGGTCCTAGTGGGATGAGAAGGCTCTGAGCTCCATGACGCTTCCCAGCAGCTCAGAGCCTTCTACAGCATCAGGGGAGCAGTGACCAGAGCAGCTCAGCCCAGCAACCACAGCAGTTTCCTGACATTTGACATGGTTTGTCGGCAGTCACAAGTGGTCACTATCAAGGATTACTATTTGCGTATCTGTGAGTCACAATATGCCAGATTCATAAGAGCCAGATGTCACAGTGGACCCAGATGAGGCCCTCAGGCAAATCCCACGCGTTTTGTGTGTCAGGCCTATATCCATTCATAAAACAGCTCCCTCCCAAAATATAAGTCTTGAGAAAAAAGAAAAATCTGAAGTTGGTTGCTCAGTTCTGAGACTAGTTGCATTGATTTCCAAGCCTTTCCCCCCAACACCTCTCATACATTTAATTCTGTATTATTCTTCCACAGTTCAAAGCAAAGAAGGAGACATAGTGTTCATCATTTTTGCCCCAGAAGAGACAATCAAAATGGAAAGACATCAGTAGGTGACATAGAATAATGACATTATTTTTGCTATTGTAAATACAAAAGCTACTGAAATATCTTGCGGTCAGAATCAGACAGATGTGCCACTAAGCCTCTCCCCACTTTTTTCCCTTTTCTTTTTTAAACTTTGGACTGAGCCACTTTCTCAGAAGCACAGCTGAAAAACCCTTAAAAACACATGCACACATCCACACTAGTCTCAGGAGTGCGAAGTGTCTGGAGTAAGGATTAGAGAGGTTCAAGTCGGTTCCCCTTGTTAAAATTACAGCTGCATCAAAGATGGTACAGTATATCAACCCAGGGCTCAGGAAACTCGTCCGGTTCTCAAGAATGAGAAAATGCAGCTGTGCTGGATCAGACAGATTGTGGAGGGTGAAGCTTCCCTCTCCCCTTCACCATGCCGTCCAGATAGAAAGGTCAGAGAGATGCCCAGCTGCGCCAGCAGCTTCCAGGAGGACTGGGGGTCGAAGCACGTGTATCGGTCATTCTGCAACTGTTCAAAACACAGGTACTCATTTTAAACAATAACAAAAAGCATGGAAAATAAACCCTGTATTTAGCATTTTTTCATTTTTCAATTTCGCTTTTTGTTTTCCTCCAGGGGTTGAAATTTAATCTCTCTTTTAGCAAAATGGAACTGGCTCTCTCTCTTCCTCTGGCTTTTTCTCCCCAATATACTCCCAGTGCCTATCCCAGGGATGCTCAGCTGATTACAAAGCCTGTGCATTGTCACCAAAGCCTGTTGTCACTATGAATATGTGTTTGAGGGCAGGTAGTTTTTTCATCTCCGCTTACAAACACACACACACACCTTCGCAGCCATGGTGACCCTGCTAATCTTCAAGTTCAGCACTTGTCAGGTGCTGACAGATAAGGAATCCTGACACAAAATGCACACACTGAGGGGTATTCGTGACTGTGTGTGAGTGTTCAACTCCCCTGTAAGGTTTCCAGTTTCCCAGGGGACCCACTATTGCAGTAATTGGAGTGACGCAACCTCATTCAGTAGCTGTTCTAAGAAACTTTGGCCCAGGGCTACACTTGCCCCTCTTCCTGGGATGTCCTCCTTGACATTTCTTCCCTCCCCAAGAGGCACTTTTGGTAAGTGAGACAACACAAACATCATTCACCAGCTGCACACCCGCCCCTGAGCTTGATGACCTACGTTATTGGCTAGCAGAGTCATTTTTTAGTTTAGCTCACGTCCGGTTAGGCACAAAGATATTTTTTAAGGCTACTTGGTGGGGGGGGGGGGGTGAGAGCACATCAGGGGTCACTCCAAATTCATTCCAAATCAGAGCCTCACAGGCCAACCCTACAGACAGCCAGAAGGAGGAAATGACTCACTCCCTGCACCCATTGCTCTCTCGTAATATGTTAAAACTCCCTCTCCTAGCGCAGAAGTCCAGGGACCATAATGGAGGTTCAGCTTACTCCTTGAAGTCAAGTCCTGCCCCAAGAGCATCCATTGCCCTCCCCCTCCTAGAGGAAGGCCATGTCCTAAGGATACGTGTATGTAATGGGCCATCCTCAAATGGAATAAAAAGTTGACAGAAACAGTTTTCCCAGCCTCCCACTTTCCTGTGATGACCTTTGAATATCAGTTGTTGAAATGAGATGATTAATAAATCCCTAATAAATAGGAATCACTCATTTCCCTCACCTCACCATTCTTCAGATCCATTATTTTCAAGTGAACTGACAGATAAAGTTAGAATTGTATAACTTGATATATTGTCCTTTATTGGACCAAAGTTTATTATATTTATGTCCTCACTCATTTATCCATCAGGCCATCTAGCTATTCAAAAATGCCTGAATGCCCAGTCTCCAGCACAGCGAGACCCAGGAGACAGATGCCATCTTGAAGCTGATGGCTGCCTGGGGGTGGGAGAGAGGCCAGGGAGTAAACAAAGGCAATCCTGTGGCACCAGATCTGGGCCTTAGAAAGCATGTGAGTGGCATCAGGCAGGTGGTCAGTGCCACCTGCAGGCAGTAGGAAGGCTTCTGAAGCTGGAGGAGCAGGTATTTCCAGGCAAAGGCACAACAGGCAATGAGCCATTTCACCTCTTGCCCTTACTCATGGGGCTTTTTCTTCCTCAATTTCCCTAATCCAGCATGAAGGAAACTCTGGCACACAGCAGGAACCTAGCAAGAGCCCACTGAGAGAGGTATGAGTATATTAATAATGATGAGTAGTTAAAAGAAAGGTAAAGACAGTATTTTTTTAAAAGTGAAGGCAACTGCATAGGAGGATCGGTGAACACAGGGCTGTAAATGGCTGCTTGAGGCTCACTGTCCATGGCAGGCACCACTGCGCACAACAGAAGGCTTTCCAGTTTAGTTAAATGGCAAAGGATTCACAGCCCACCCTATAGGAGTATAAGCTGGCACACAAAATGGAACCTACTTGCCATTTGCATTTGTAGACTACTTTTATGAGGATCTTGACCATGAAGAGTAAAATAAATAAAAACCTATAAAATATTAGAGAGGAGAATATTTTCTCTATTAGAGTCTTTGAATGTACCTGGAAAAAACGTAAAATAGAATGTCTACATAGTGATCACATCATATATGGTAACAGCAATAAGAGAAACTGATCTTTCAAGAATGCGTATAATTTTTTCAATGTTGTATTTGTTCCTACGTTCAACAAGTAATTTGGATTGCCTGTGATGTGCAATATGCCCTCTGAGGGTATTATGAGTTTTATTGAATTGTGAAGATAAAGGGTCATGGGTATTGCAGAGGGATTGATGAACTTTCCAAAGTGAGCATTTAACAAAAATCTAAAGGATGTGGAACTGGACTTGAAAAAAAAGTGGACCATGACTTATACACGTGGGAATTGGTATGACATTTTAGAAAGAAAAAATAGCCTGAAAATGCAGAAAAATGAAAATTGGGATGAGAGGGAATTTAATGTGTCCAGAATATGTATGCACTATGCTGAGTGTAGCCTGGGCATTAGTTAACTGAATCTTCTCTTAATCACGTGCTGTCAGTCAGTACAAGGATCCAGCAGACAGTATGCTCATATTCTTATATGTTGAGACCTTAAGAAAAATAAGTGACATTTTTTGGAAACAGATATCATGAGAGCCATAGCTAATAGGACCTCATTCATTTTGTCTATTTGGTCCTGGGAGAAAAGCTGAAACCACTGGCTCAGTGCCAGGCTGTCCTTCTACCTCTTGGTAGGAAGGATATACAGCCAGGCTTCTTGTTTCCAAGAAACAAAATATAATGAATCTGTTGGAAAAAAAAATTATTTAATTGCTTTGATCTTCAATTTTCTCAGCTGCAAATTGTCAAGAGAAACATCAGCCTCAAAGGATTGTTGTAATTAGTAGACAAAATATATGAGTCTAGCCAGATAGAGAGTAAGTGCTCAGTATACACGAATTGTGGATTGTGGATAGTAAAAGCATGTTTCTGACATTGGCAGTGCATCAGAATCACTCAGAGGGCTTCTTGAAACACAGATTTCTGGGTTCACCTCCAGATATCTGATTCCGCAGGTGTGGGCAGGACATGAACATGGCAGCCACAGGTGACACTGCTGGCTCGAGGGTCACTCTGTAAAGACCTTTCACTGGGCTATACTGCTTTTCTCTGCTGCATCACTTGACAGACCCTTTAGGGGCCTCTAACCAACTCTGGACTCAGGGATAGGGTTGATAAACTCATCCAGGAAAAGGTTTTAGACAACGCATTAATTTGCTACCTATTAATTAACATATATGAGAACAAAATAAAATGGTAGAACTTATTTCAGGCTCTAAAATGAATTTTCACTTCATTTAGGTAATGAAGTGAAAAAAGATTTAGAGAAAGAAAGAGTTAGGAATGCTTTTGAAACCATATCTTTCCTCTTAGTGCAGTGAAACTGGAAATATGAGACTTTCCTGGCTAATAAATTGTAATCATCTTTCTACATAGCTAAAAGGCTATTGACTTCATTTGGTCCATATATTATAGAATTCAGGTACCTTTTTCATCTGTTTTTCCTTGTCTCTCCTCCAACCTCCTGACTCTGTTTTCTAGGACAGGGCTACACTGGGCACTCAAGGACAGCTTTGGCTGACACTTCTGCAACAGACAAAGCATTGTTTAATTTGACACCCAACTGAGCATAGATGAAGCAGCTGTGGAAATAGGTCAGATACATTCTCTAAATTTCAAGGTTTCCTCTCAAATGTCTTAATGCTAAGGTTGAAAGACAGAAAACCCTAACACACATCTGCCTCTCAAGTATCCTGAGGTTGCTGCAAAGAGCTTTAGAAGAGAAACTTAGCTCTTCTGCGAAACCACCAATTTTCCAACAAAAGACACAGCACAATGAAAACTTCTGAGATAAACTGAAACATAGCAGATGTGAAAAGAAATAGCAGTATGCTGGCCATACTTGCCTCCCCTAGTCCCCATCTCTAGTGGAAAATCAGCATATAGTTACTTTCTGAGAAAACTCTATATGGAAGAACGGATGCCTCCCTCTCAGTACAGGTCAGGAGCCACATCAATTAGGAGGGTCCCATGTAAGCAACCAGGAACAGCTTCAAAACATTGCTGGACTATGGAATCTGGGGTGTACTTCATACTGTCACCTTAAATAAAGAGGGAGAGACTATAAGGTACATATTGCTGCTTCTTTACAAGAGATCTTCTACATAAGCCTAATTTCCTTTGCTATCCAGCTGGCCCCCACCAATGTGTGCTCGTGAATGTGTAAGTAAAGGAATCAACATTTATCGAGTGCCTTCCTATGTACTAGATATTGCGTTAGGTACTTCACAAATAATATCTCATTTAATCTTCACAGCAATCCTGTGAGGAAAAGCACACCTTGCATTAACAGATGAGGAGATGTGGGCTTAACCAAAGTGTAGGTGTGGAGACATCACAGTCACAGGTGATGCTGCTGGTTCAAGGGCCACTCTGTGAAGACCTTGCACTGAGCTATACTGCTTTTCTCTGCTGCATTACTTGACACATCCACTCAGGGTCCTCTAAACAACTCTGCACTCAAGAGACTCTGGAATCAAACTCTGGACTTTGTCCTTCCTGGCTAATAAAATGTAGTCATGTTTCTTCATAGCTAAAAGGCTACTGACTTCATTTGGTCTGTGAATATTATAGAATTCAAGTTCCTTTCTCATCTGTTCTTTCTCTTCTGTCCTCCACCCTCCTGACTCCATTATTTAGGACAGGGCTGCACTGGGTACTCAAACATTAAGCCACACACTTGCTTAATGTTAATAACACGACCAGTATTAAAACCTGGCCCTAACTGAAGAAAAACAACATCCAACCATTGCTGTCACCAAAATATCTATTT
Organism: Cacajao melanocephalus; assembly: GCA_963573385.1. NCBI lineage: Eukaryota > Metazoa > Chordata > Mammalia > Primates > Pitheciidae > Cacajao > Cacajao melanocephalus. Next base: position 151,434 of record CAUYLG010046701.1, on the reverse strand, counting down.
GGCTTTTTTAAATTTTAAAATTATAGTAAAATATACATAACAAAATTTACCATCATAACCATTTTAAGTATATAGTTAGGTATATTCACATGGTTGAGCAACGAATCTCCAGAGATTTTTCATCTTAAAAAACAGAAACTCTATACCTATTGAACAATGACTCTCCATTTTCCCTTACCCTCCACCTCTGGCAATCATCATCTTACTTTCTGTTTCTGTGAATCTGACTACTCTAGATAACTCACACAAGTGGTATTATAGAAAATTTTTCTGACTGATTGACTTTGCTTAGCATAATGTCCTTAAGGTTCATCAATATTGTAACATATGTCAGAATTGCCCTCCTTTTTTAAGTTTGAATAATATTTAAATTGTATGTATACAGCACATTTTGTTTGTTCATTCAACTGCTGGACCTACACTAGGGTTGTTCCCACATTTTAAGTATCATGAATAATGCTACAATGAACACGAGTATATAAATATCTCTCTGAGACTCTACTCTCAATTCTTCTGGATGTATACCCAGAAGTGGAATTTCTGGATCATATGAACATTTTATTTTCAATTATTTGAGGAACTATCATTGTGTTTTCCATAGTGGTTTCACCATTTTACATTCTCATCAACAGTGCATGCAAAGGTTCAAATTTCTCCACATCCTCACTGACATTTGTTATTTTCTGTTCTTTTTTTTTTTTTTTTTTTAAATAATAGCCATCTTAATGGAAGTGACGAGTGTAGTTTTCATTTGCATTTCCCTTAGATTAGTGATGCTGGGCATCTTTCCACATGCTTACTAGTCATTTGCATATCTTCTTTGAAGAAACATCTATTCAATTCATTTGGCCATGTTAAAATCAGTTTATTTGTTTTGTTATTGTTTAGCTGTAGTTCTTCAAATATTTGGAATATTAATCTTTATCAGACATATGCCTGCAAATATTTTCTCCCACTTCATAGGTTACCTTTTCACTTTGTTGATTGTGTCCTTTGATGTCCAGAAATTTTAAAAATTTTGATGCAGTCCAATTTATTTTTTCTTTTGTTTTCTGGGCTTTTGATGTCATGCCCAAAAAATCGTTGCCATTTTCAATGTCATGAAGCTTTTTCTCTATTTTTTTGGTAAGAGTTTTATAGTTTTAGCTCTTATGTTTACATCTTTGATCTATTTTGAGTTTTTTGTATATTCTGTAAAATAAGGGTTCAACTTTATTCTTTTTCATATGGGAAAAGTTTTTCCGAATACCATCCAGTTTTCCGAATACCACTTGTTGAAAAGACTGACCTGGCCAGGTACAGTGGCTCACACCTCTAATAGCAGCACGTTGGGAGGCTGAGGCAGGCAGATCACGATGTCAGGAGTTCTAGACCAGCCTGGCCAATAGGGTGAAACCCCATCTCTACTAAAAATACAAAAATTAGCTGGGTGTGGTGGTACACACCTGTAGTCCCAGCTACTCAGGAGCTGAGGCAGGAGAATCACTTGAACCTGCAAGGTGGAGGTTGCAATAAGCCAAGATTGTGCCATGGCACTCCAGCCTGGGTGACAGAATGAGACTTCATCTCAAAAAAAAGAAAAAGTTAGCCATGTGTGGTAGTACATCCCTGTAGTCTCAGCTACCGAGGAGGCTGAGAGGGGAGGATTACTCGAGCCTAGGAGGTCAAGGCTCGAGCCTAGGAGGTCAAGGCTCAAGCCATGATCATGCCACTACATTCCAGCCTGGGCAACAGAGCAAGACACTGCTTGAAAAAAAAAAGAGAGGAGGAGAAGAGAGGAGAGGAGAAGAGAGGAGAGGAGGAGACATGACAAGACCAAGACAAGACATGACAAGACCAATCCAGACCATCCTTTCCCCATTGAATATTCCTGGTACCCTTGTCATAAATCATTTGACCACATATGCAAGGGTGTATATTTGGGCTATATGTTCTATTCTATTGGTCTGCGTGCCTGTCTTTATGCCATTCTGTTTTGATTATTACAGCTTTGTAATAAAGTTTGACATTGGAAAGTGAAGGATCTTTAATTTTATTCTTTTTCAACATTGCTTTATCTATCAAAAGATTTATTTTGAAAAGGAAAAAAAGGAGAAGCATTTCGAGTCTAAGAATTAAATAGAGTTATTACACAAAAACTGTTTGGCTTCCCTATGAACACAGTAAAGATGCCAGAACATGCTTCCAGTTTAAGAGGATCACTCTTTATAAGAATCTGAGGCTGTTGTTCCCTCCTTTATTAGGTGGGTCTACTGATTTTAGAATTAACCCTGCACTGTCTTCTGTTTTCCCCCTACTCTTCGAGCCACTGAGAGTGCCAGCTGTCTCTTGGTTAAATGAGTTGCTCTGGTTGGGAAGTTGCGTTATATTCACACCCTCAGAGTCAGCAATCCAAGAGCAGCAGAGCAAAGGAGATCAGTATAAACAGAATGAGATTTATGGGAGCCCCATAGAGGGTTGTGACCATTCAGGAGAGGGAGCTCCCTTTCCAGTTTTCAGTTTAGTGGCAGAAGGTCAGAGCCTGGCAGAACAAATACACCAAATTCCATAGAAAATACCTCTTTCAATCCAAGGCACTGTGGCTAGATATGTGAGTGGTTATGGAAACCTTTTCTTCTCTCCTGCAAAAATACATAATCAACAAGAAATATGAGAAGAGACAATATTGTTAGCACATGGAAGACGACGGCAGGAGGTCCACGGGAGCCTGGGACCAGCAGTAATGCCAAAGCTGAGGAAACATGAGCAAGAAGGCGAGAACATAAGCCTTGGGAATGAAGGAAGCCAGGTGGTGCTGCGACCAGAGGCTACGGAGATTTTCTCATGGCTCTGTTGCTCACCCCAAGGTTTGTCCCAAGGCTCAGCAGGCTTGCTAAACTAGCCTGAGGCAACAGTGGGGCCTGGGGATAGTGAAAGGCCCCTTCCTCTTCATTAACCCCTCTCCATCACTCTTCCCACTCCCTGGAGCTCTTGCCTTCTCAAGTATTCTCTGGTCATCACTACTGTGGCCTCTCCTTCCAAGAAGTTTTTAAGCCCTTCCAAGAATCCAAGCCCCTGATTCATCCCAACTTAACCCCAAACACATTCTAGACATGCATGGGCACACACACACACACACACACACACAGCCCACACTGGACTCTTTTTACACCTGAATCCTCATCTCACAAGAGTCAGCTCCCTGGTGTGGTGTCTGGGGTCCCTCACACAGGGAATGCTGAGAGATTGGCTTTCAATGGCAAACATTTCTTAGTGTGTTCATTGCCTTCACATTGACAGAACAGAAAGTTATAGGGACTTTGAATTAGAAAGGGGCCTCTGGACCAGCCTGGGGAACATATTGAGACCCTGTCTCTATAAAATATACTTCTTAAAATTAGCTGGGCATGTTGGCATGTGCTGGCGATCCCACTACTCCAGGGGCTGAGATGGGAGGTGGGAGGATCCTCGTGCCTGGGAGTTTGAGGCTGTGGTTAGGTGTAATTGCACCAGTACCCTCCAGCCTGGGAACAGAGCAAGACCCTGTCTCAAAAAATGAAAAATAAAGAAAGGAAAGGGGGTTTCTGGTAGAGAAAGAGCTGTCAACAGAAAAGTTAGTGAAATGACAAAGGTAAATTAAAATAAAATAATAAAGCATATATAAGAGAAATAAAACAATGATTATGATTTATGGAGCACCTTCTGTTTGCCCCCCTCCACTTTTCCTGCATTGCATGTCCCATGTCAGTTAATCCTGACAGCCCCATTTCGAGGTCAGTATCACCAGCTTCAGCTTGCTGATGATAAAACTAAAGTGAAGAGAGATGGAGCCCAATGTGCTCTCTTTTATGGAAACTATGAGGCATGGTATGGAAGGCAGAGATTTGGCCTTCATTGATTAATGTGTTCTCCTTCTGTGAACAGAGCCAGCTTGTGGGAAATTCAAACTGGGTTTCGAAAGCTGTCCCATTGCAGGGTGATCCTCCACTGTTGAGGAGGCAACTCACCTTCCTTTCCTGTCAGAAACTGGCACTGGTCACTGAAGAGTTGGCAGAGTGGGGCTGGGGGGCACTGGGTATATTAACAGTGACTGAAATATGATTACTTGTCTGTTCAGAGCAGCATCCATGTCCCACGTGAAAATAGTTCTGTGGAACATTCCCTGGACGGACAGAGATGGGAGCTTCCCTTGGGTTTTCAGCCAAAGTGCCATTTCAAGGGTTAACTTCTCAAGGCCTCTGTTTGCTGCCTGCAGAATGGCAGAATAGAGAATCAGAGAAAAGTCAATACACAGCAGACACCAGCTGCAAGTGCCCCCAGCGAGTGCCCCACACAGCCCTGTAGCAACCTTCTACTTACGCCAGGCCCAGCAGAGGAGGGCGGAGAGGAGAGCAGACAGACGCCTCTCTCCACCTGTCCCAACCCCGGTCGGGCAGGTGCCCTGGGCTGTCCATTCTCCAAGTCCTTTCACAACCCTTCCTTTGTCCCCTTCCTTTTAAAGATTTTCTTGGGAAGAAAAATATAAGAAAGATCAGAAGCACTCTTCCCCCGCTTGCAGGGTGTGTATGTATTATTAGATAATTTTTTTCCTTTCCTGTGTTCTGAGTGACCCAACAACATTCCCTCATAGCAACTGCACTTTTATATGGATTAAGAACCAAATGTTGAAAACACAACAGAAAAAGGAATCTTATTGCAGTTTCCGACATTGGACCTGCCAAGAACTAGGAGCTTCAGGGAAGCTAAATCAATTACTCAAGAAGTTTCCATATTTTCAGCTTTTCTTAAGAAAAGTTGGAGGGACACTCAAACCTACCTTTCCAAAAAAGAAAAAAAAAGTGCGCACACGGTGGTGAATTGATAACTGAGGCATTTCCACAGTCTATGTGTTGGAGGGAGGGTCTGTCTAGACATTTGCCAAGGACACCAAAGGTGATTCCAGAAGGCTTCTGGAGTTGTAAATGAAGTGACCCTTTCAATTAGTGAACTTTTCCAGGTTAGTTAAGAAATTTTCACTGTTCTGTCAGTAAATTCAATGATTTGAAACTCAGTGTTCTGAGACAAACAAAAAAAGGTCTGAGCACAGGGACTTTACCACCTTCTTTCTAGAATCTTCTTGAGACTTATGTAATATATCTTTTTTTAAAAGTTTCGTTCAGCTTAAAACAACTCACCTAATGTGTGTCCAATGCCTGGTGTGAGGATTCAGATTCAGTAAGGACACAGGAGTTCACAATTTAGAGGGAAAGATAGGCATGCAAGTGAGATCCACGGATGTATGTAATCCATACTTCAAGGGTGAAAACGTCTATGTAGGGGGAGAAATGATTTGCCTTCAGAGGGGCAGAAAAAGACTAAAAAATAATGGAGACAAATGCCCTTGGTTGACAAGGCAAAAAGGGCAATCCCAAAGGAAGGGCTTTCTTTGTGCTACAAATTTTATACACTCAATTATATTTCATCCACACATGCACAGGTGAGTTTCAGTGTTAACAGGATTTTTCTATCCATTTTACAAATGAGATAATTATGACTGAGATCATGAGAGTCGAAGTTACTTGTACAAGATTACTAAAAAAGTAAAGCACAATTTGGACTCAAGCAGAGTTAGAGTCTGTGAATTAGACTCAAAGTTTGTGCCTGATTGGAGCAGACTGGCTTTGGTCAAGAGGGAAGGGAAGGAGTTCTGTTCTTAAATGCCAAGATTAAGGTACATGTCGAAGCAGATTAGCTGGGAATAAAGGTCTGCGATGAGAAGAGAGTTTGGGGACAGATATGGGAGTACTGAATAGATTGGTGTGAGCCTGAGGATCCTGGGTGGGGATTTGGGGAGGTAAGCAGCAGCGGCAGCTATTAGGCTGGTGCAAAACTAATTGCTGTTCTTGCCATTAAAAGTAACGGCAATTACTTTCACACCAACTCAATAGAAACTTAGGTTATGTCAGGAATCAGGAGATGAACAGAGAAAAGAGGGAGAGGAGCTGAGACAGTCAAGGAAGCGGAGGAAACACAGAAATTGAAAGAGAGGAGAATCTTAAGGAATGAACAGGGTTAAGACATGCCACATATGCTGCCAAGAGCTCATACAGAATGAGAGTAGTCATTAAAGTCACCAACTAGTTGGTGTCAGACCAGATTTAGAACCCAGGTCTGTTTGTCTTGCAATATCATGCTCTTAAATATTATGCTTTTCTGATGTAGAAACATTTCTTACATAAATTGTTACAAAAAGTCTGACAGCTATAAAAATGGTCTAGAAAGGTGCCTTAATTGGATTACTCTTCTGATGAGGCCAGACATAGGAGCTATTTGTCCATTCACTCACTCACTCATTCATTCATTCATGCACTCGTTCACTCACTCATTTGTGCACCCATTGATTCAGTCATGCATTCCACACACTTTTTTTTTTTTGAGCCTCTATAATAAGCCTGGCACCAGTCAAGTAAGCAAGACTTTCCATAGGGAGGAGACCTGAGTCCTCCCTGAAGGATCTTGCAGCCTCAGAGGAAACAGTCACTTGTAAGTACATGACTACATTCTAAAAAAGGCAGATCAGAAAGATGGAAAGAGCCTTGAACCTTAGAAATATGGTGGAGTCTACATTCAGATGTGTCACCAGAGGGAAATAAAATGGTTAAGCCACAGGAGACTAATTTGTGTTCTATGCAGAATACAATCTCTGAATGGCATAGAGCTTTATCTCTAGGCTCCTGAAGCAGATGCATTTAAATGCGGAAAAAACAAACAGAACAAAAACAGGTTTTCATTTTTGTTTTGAGATGAAGTCTCTGTTCCCAGGCTGAAGTGCAATGGCATGATCTTGGCTCACTGCAACCTCCACCTCCCGGGTTCAAGCAATGCTCCTGCCTCAGCTTCCTGAGTAGCTGGGATTACAGGCATGCGCCACCACACTCAGCTAATTTTTGTTATTTTTAGTAGAGATGGTGTTTTACCATGTTGGCCAGGATGGTCTCGATCTCCTGACCTTGTGATCTGCCTGCTTTGGCCTCCCAAAGTGTTAGGATTACAGGTGTGAGCCACCACGCCCAGCCAAAAAATTCCAGTTTAAGCCCCTGTTTTGTATGGCCTAATGTGTAGAGATCAAAGGAAACTAGCCAGGCCCAAACATTTGGTCATTCAACAATCGAATTGTAGGTGGCTCAGGCACCATTAGCTCTCTCAGTGAGGGGACATCTGAATACCACATCTTCAGAAGTTGCAGTAAGTCAGATCCACAGCTACAAACTTCTTTTCCCCTCATCTCTTCTTTCTCCCTTTCCTTTCTGGCCTCACTTCCACTACCTGCTCTCTTATCACTCTAGTTCTCTTTTTTGTCCTTTGTATAATGCAGCATGGCCATTTAAATTTCTCTACTTATCTGTTGGATTTTGCAGAGGTAGCCTTCAACAACCGCCTCTGAGAAGCTTGCATATAGCAGGAACTCCAGGACCCAAACATGTTTATACAACCCCAGCCGAAATCAACTCATAGAGTAGTGTCTTGAAATTTCCAAGTGTTTATGGTTTACAAACTTCTGTTACGGCTCTAGGAGGTCAAATAACTTACCTAAGAGGTTTTACAGTATGGGGGAGGGGATGGGAGGTATGCGTGCAAATGTGCACATGCAGGAATTTCCAGGAAACGTACTTAAAATGCTTATTTCGATTTCCCACTCCTAGAAATTGTGATTCGGTTAACAGAGCCTAGGACCTTGAATTAACAAGCACCTATTTTGGCTGCAGGTGGTTCCTGAGTCAGAATTGAAGAACTATTGACCTATGATGGGTGTGAGGTGGCCCAGTGTGCTGAGCTTGTCCCCATCTGAGAGCAAGGTCTTGAAGAAAATGAAACTGGAATTGAGTCTGGGGGGCCAAGTAGGTGAGGGATATGGAAAAGAAAATTGACACAAGGGAGAGGAAATAATGCTACAAAAGAAAGATGAGATTGTCAAAATGCAAAGTTCCCATCTCCACAGAGGTTTGAATCTATTAATGTTGTCTGTGTACATTATAGTGACAGGGTGTTAATATCAAACCGTTTTGCTTAGGGTAACCACGGCATGCTGATTATAATAGGTCGTGAAACCAATACAAAGCAATAGGCGTGAGCAACATAATTATACTTCTCATTGTGTTGAGAGCATTTAAATTATGATCTGCTGGCATGGTCCAACCTAGATCATTTGAATTCAGCAGTGTGTGTGTCTGTCTGTGTGTGTGTGTGTGTGTCTATGCATGTGCACGAGCGTGTGCAAGGGAGAGATGGGGGTATGGGGCATCTTGATTCATGTAATATCTGTGTGGTCAAGAATTCTCATTTTACAGGAAAGTAAAACAGATTGAGAAAGAATAGTTCATTACCTCTGGGTCAGACTTTTTTCTCCATGGGTCAAACCATCAAGTGTTTAAAGCAGAGTCTGAGCCCTGAGGAATCAAGGCTGACCATGGAGTGTTTGGACCTGTGAACACAACCTTGCTGGGGCTGAAGGGGCCAGAGCTGCTCACATCTAGCCCCACAGAAGCGAGCTAATGAGATGAATTGAGACTTCCTGTGCACCAGGCTGAGGGTAACTGGGTCCTTACACATGCTGACCTTTTCATTTATTCATTTAACATGAGCTCTTGGCTACCACGTTTGGTGCTTAAACTGGTACATTTAAAGCAGCAGCCATATTCTTCTGCCTGTTTATCTGTCCTTCTTAGCTTCTTTTCTTTCCTCCTTCCTTCAGTCTGCCCTCCTTTCTGATCTTTTGAGGAAGGTGGAGTGGCCTCTGAGTGAAAGTGTTCTGCCAACAGAAGGCAAACCTTACTTCTTGTCTAGGCCCCTTTCTAGGGGTGATGGGGGGCATCACTTAATGAGATCCCAGCCTCATAAATGGAGGTGAGAATTTGAATAGCATGGCTCTGCTCCAGCTGCCCCTTCCAGGCCCTGTCAGCATGGGCTAGGTGGACTCTCTATTTCTCTGCCCCACAGGCTGGCCAACAGGCTGAGAAGCACTTGGGAACCGGGGCACTGATCTGGCCTTTGTCTCCAGTGGTGTTCTTCTTTGCCACCAGCTGCCTGCTAACTCAATCTATTCCTGTAGCTAGTAGACGGGCAAAGCACCCAGTGCACACAGGCCAAGGCCCATGGCATTGCCTGGATTTTTATAGCTACAGTCTTCATATTGCTGAGAAAAGAAGGCTCTTGAATTTTTTTCTTCACTATTGAGTGCAAGCCGGTGGTCTCCAGGAGTCCAAATAAGATGAATAGCAGGTGGGTTCACATTTGCTCTTTTGTGCTTTAACACAACCACTTACAATAGAGCCCTCCTACTTCTACAGCAGGGTGACTTCAGCTCTCATCCAGGAATCCCTGGGCCCTTCCATCCTGAAATAACATGCAGAATATCGCTTGGGAGTGCATGTGCTTATGCACACATGGTGCAAAGAGGGGCTGCATTGTTTCCATCATGCTCTCAAAGGGGCTGTTGGGGCTCTCAAATTTGAGACCCACCACTCTATACTCTCACTTTTACCCTCTGGCCTGGGGTGTTCACATTTTGTTATGCCTAAGACAGGCATAACAAAATTTAACAAGATACACAGTAAAATTTTTTTTTTTGAGACGGAGTCTCGCTCTGTTGCCCTGTCGCCTAGGCTGGAGTGCAGTGGTGCAATCTCGGCTCACTACAACTTCTGCCACTGGGGTTCAAGCGATTCTCCTGCCTCAGCCTCCTAAGTGCTGAGATTACAGGTGTGTGCCACCACACCCGGCTTATTTTTGTATTTTTAGTAGAAATGCAGTTTCACCATGTTGGTCAGACTGGTCTTGAATTCCTGACCTCGTGTTCAGCCCACCTTGGCCTCCCAAAGTGCAAAAGAGGAAGAGACAGGCAACAGAAAGGAAAGGTATCCTCCATATCAGGAAAATGAAACTTTATCTGAATCCCTAGCAATCTTCTGTTTCTCACTGGTGAAAATTGTCCGAGATGGTGAACTCCACTACAAACAAAACACAAGAAATGTAGCTTTTATTTTTAAAATGTAGGACACTGTCTTCTTGAACAAAACTGGGATTCTATTAGCAAGGAAGAAGATGCACATGGGTCCTGGGTAGGTAACCAGCAGTGTGTACCCCAAGTCTGGAATGTCCACTTGACCTATTTGGGGAAGATAACTCTTTTGTTCTGTGTATTTGCTTGTTGGTTTAGTTCTGGAGCCCTTAGAGCTGTGGTGTGAAAAACAATAATACAAGGTTCCTTTCTTGTTTATATAATCCCCCAGCTTTTAACATGTGCTTCAAGCATCTTCAGTCTAATTTTAGGTCCATCCATCCATTCATTCATTCATGCATTCATTCATTCATTCATAGAGACCCTACTAGGTATGGGCACAGGGCTCCACTCTATGAGCATGATGGAGTGAAGCTGGCTCCTACTCTCACGAGCTTGCATTCTAGTAGAGAATGAATGAACAGGTAAGTACAAGGGAGATGCATGAACAGGTAAGTACAAGGCAGAGAGAAGAATGCCACAACTAGGGAAGTAAATGATGCAATGGGACACACAATATGCCAGGCATGCAGCCCATTAGGGGCTGGGGAGGCTGCTCAGAGAAGAGTAAGAGAAGAAGGTGATGGAGATGAGTGGGTGGGCCATTCTAGGAGAAATGGTCAGCATCATCTAAAGAATTTGGAAGAAGAATGTTGGCCTTCTGGAAATTTTGAAAGTTCAGAATATCTGAAAGATAGCCTTTGAAACAAGGAAAAGCCAAAAGGAGGTAGGTAATGGTCAGATTGTGATGCCCTTGCCCAGAAAGCACAGAGAGACAATGACGGGCTTGAAGTGGAAGTCACAGATGGTCACAGAGAGTCATGTTGTAACCTTGACCTGTCTGGAAAAGACTGTTTTTACCACTGTGGATCAATCAGTTCAGACAATTCCATTCCAAATGATTTTGTTCTTACTTGGTGAAGCAACTGGGTAGAAAACAGATACTTTTCTTTTTCAGTCCTTTTTAGCAGTACTATGCAGACACAGCTTCCTAAATTCATAAATCAGAGAGACCAGACCATATTGTAGCGTCATCACCAACCTGTGACATTTCAGGCCATCATTCATTGAACCGCCCTATCAAGACTTGGCATAAGCTATTAGCATAGAAGACAGAGGTTTCTTGATTTAAAGAATTCTATGGGCCAGCCTGGGTAACATAGTGAGGCCCCATCTCTATACAAAGTTTAAAACCTAGGCAAGCATGGTGGCATGCACTTGTGGTCTCAGCTACTCAGGAAGCTAAAGTGGGAGGATCACTTGAGCCCAGGAGATGGAAGTTGCAGTGTGCCGAGATTGTGTCACTGCACACCAACCTAGGGAACAGAGTGAGAATCTATCTCAAAATAAGTAAATAATCAATCTTGTGGCACTTGGTTCCTACTATGTTATCTATGATGCACTAATATGTCCTTCAACTGTGAGTAATAATTACAGCACTCCCCTCTGTATCTTCCTCCCTTGGGGGTGATCTGACCTGCATCCTCCCTTTCTCCTCACTCACCACCCTGGGCTACTCCCATAACTCAGAGGCAATGATCTCACTTTGAGCCAATGAAGACACACCTTGGAATTAACTTTTCATCGGAAGTGTAAAGACCAAACAGAAATGTCAGCATACATTCAGAATTTATAATGTATGATTAATCCAGGATGGAAATTGGGGTGGTATGGGAGATCCTTAGACACTAAATTAAAATGTGTGAAAAATCCACGCAGCAGATAATGTGGAAATCTACTTTCTAAAATTTCTCAGCAAGAAAATGTAAAGGGAGGGACAAGAGGAGGAAGTAAAGAGTGCAAAGAAACATGTAAAATGAATGTTCATTTGCTTATTATTTTATAACCATCCTCTTCATACGTATTTTCCAGCCTATATGTTATCACTCCCTTAATGTATGGGTCGAAGTTCAGAAGGGTTAAATGAACTCCTAAAGGATGAAAGCCAGGCTTTCCATTTCACCAACCATTTTTTAGAAGAGTAAGGCTTCCAAATGAAACTTCATTTTGCCTACTCTCTAAGAAAAGTCAAAATAGAAGACCTTGAATCATTGACGATCTTAATAATTAAAAAAAAAAAAACAGTCTCTGGAAAACTCATGTCCATGTAAAAACCTGCACATGGCGGCTATATTCACAACTGACAAAAAGTGGTAGCCACGATGTCTTTCAATACACAAATAGCAAAACTGTGGCACAGCTATACAATGGAGTATTATTCAACAATTTAAAAAGTAAGTTATCAGGCCATGTAAAGACATGGAGAAGCCTTAATTCATATTGCAAATGAAAGACACTGTTCTGAACAGGCTGCATTCTGTAATAGTCCAACTCTCTAACATTCTGGAAAGGACAAAAACTATAGAGATAATAAAAAGACCAGTGTTCTGCAGGAGTTGAGGAGGAGAGAGATGAGGGATGAACAGGTGAAGCCCATGGGATTTTTAGAGCAGTTAAACTATTATCTGTGATGCTGCAATGATGGATATATAACATTATATATTTGCCAAAACCCATAGAATATACAGCACAAAGAGTGAGCCCTAATGTAAATTATGGGCTCTGGTTAATAATAGTATAACAATATTGGCTCATCAATTATAACAAATGCACCAAAGTAATATATGCTAATAACAGGGAGAACTGGGGAGGGGAGAAGGGAGGTGTATGGGAACTCTGTGTAGCTTTTTTTCTGAGCAATTTTTCTGAAAACCTAAAACTGCCCAAAAAATAAAGTCTACTGGGAGAGAAAAAAAAATCTCTGGCATGGGTTTTTTCCTAGAAGGAAGGCAAGGGAATTTCAGTTGCTAGCAGTGGGCTTGGCAGACAAGGGGCTTTACAGGGTGTAGGAGGCTGTTTCATGGACATCCATCCATCCAGTCACGTGCCTGACCCCAGCCACAGAGGTGGAGGGGGTGTGACAACACTACTGACTCAGGAAGTTCCAGAAGTTACATGCAGAATCTGGAGGTAGGCTCTCCCTTCTGACTTGGGGGTGGTCTGACTAATATGTGACTAAGAATTTTCAAGGAGACATGATCGGATATAGCCGAGGCCCCATTGTCTTTATAAACAAGTAGCACTCACCTTGTAGAGTGTAACATTTGGAGAGCTCAGTGACTCATGCTCACGTCATGGAGTCTGCAGATGACTGAGTTTTCAGGTCATTGCACTGCATGTAGGTTGGCTTGCTGGGGAGTCCTCACGAGGGCTCCCACATCACTGAGGACATCAGGGGAGGAGGGCATGAGGAGAGGCTGACTAAGCCAGGCTTTGAGCATTCAGAACTGATCATCCTTTTATCTGTTGTCTGAAAGGCATGCCAAAAATATGAGTGTGGTGCCATCTTGTTCCCTAAATCTCTTCTCTGGGAATATATTAAAGAGAATACCAATTAACACTACTGAGAGCTTAACACTTAACATTTCAACAAGCCCACGAGGGAGGCACGATTGATTTCCCAATTTTACAGAGGTGAAGACTGAGCTTACAGAGGTGAAGTAGCATATGCTATAGTACCCAGCCAGAGCATGCTGCTGTTGTCTGTCTCCAGAGCCAGAGAGCTGAATCATTTAGGTTCTGTCATGAACTGCATAACAACATTTTAATCAACAATGGACTGTACATAGGAAGGTGGTCCCATAAGATTATAATACCTTATTTTAACTGTACCCCTTCTATGTTTATATACACAAATGTTTAACATTATGTTACAATTGCCTACAGTACTCAGCACAGTAACATGCTGTGCAAGTCTGTAGCCTTGGAGCAATAAGCTATACCATAAAGCCTAGGTGTGTAGGAGGCTCTGCCTCCTTGGTTTGTGTAAGTGCACTCTATGATGTTCCCACAATGATGACATTGCCTAACTATGCATTTCTTAGAATGGATTCCCAATTGTTAAGCAACTCGTGACTGTATGTGGCTTTTCAAATTGATCACTTGGGATGGTCAGTGATACTATTAGTTCTCTCAGGGATTATTTAGTGTTCAACAGAAACAATAAATTCTAGTGACTTTATTTCTTAAAGCCTTTCTTCGACTGCTCTGCTCTCTTTATTCCATGCTAGTTTTCTCAGCATATCCAGGGTCTCAGCTTCAGAAGAACTAAAATATTCCTTCTTTCTCTTGGCTTCTAGGTCTGTTGCTGTAATGCGTGTTCCCCTTGCACTGATTTTATGGATAGGATGTAGGCACCAGACACTGGAGGCACTGCCTCGATACCTGTCTGCCAGAGTTAGGAATCATCCTTAGCACCCACGAAGGACTTCCTAAGTGCTGGCCCCTGTGCTAAGCCTGTTTCCTGCATGATCATTTAATCCTCAAAACCCATGAAGAAAATCCCAACGTCCACCCATTTTACAGATGAGGAAAGCCAGTTTGCATGAGTTCATCAACTTGCACAGAGGCAGAAGGCATGGCATCTGCTGAGATGACGTCTGTACTGTTTTGGATGCTTGGAGCCCTAGCATGTTGTGATAATGTGGTGATTACTCAGCTAAAGTAGATCAAAGAGGAATTTAAAGTCTTTCATATCACAGACTTTTTGTGGTCTTTAGACGATCATTAAAAAATTAAATATGTCCCTGTTATATCTATTTTCTCCTAAGGTTTTCCTAACGGAAGCGTGAGATTTTTTACGTGAGATGACTGGTTTATATTCCCGAGGAGCCAAGTGGAATGCCATGAATGAGAATGTCATTGCCCTGAATACCTTTGATGCTCTCATAACCACAACTTGTAGTATGTATAAAGTGGATGGACAAACTTCCTGCATATTTGTCCCTTCTATTCCTGGCATGCTTCTTACACCGCAGAACATTATGCATATCCAGGAATTGAGGAGCCTTTTGAAAGGGAAATTCTCCCTCCTGCCAATATAATGTAAGCCTCAAACCTAGTCAGTGTCATTGAGGGATTACTATTTTTCTGCTCCTAGTCACCACAGCGTCACCAAGGAGAAGAGCAGCGACATCCCTTGACCCATCCTTAGTCCTACCCTGGCCAAGGTCTTTTTTTCAAGGCTGATGCTTTTTTTCAAGGCTAACGCTCCTCACTAATGGTACCCAGAGCAATCCCTTCCTTGGGACTCTCGCCCTGAAATTTCCCAAAATGTCTGAAGGCATGGATGCAGGGTGAGGCTGGGAGAGTTTAGAGGACCAGCCATTAAAGCCCTAGGCTAAAGCACTGGGTTTCCTTTTCCAGATTGCTTCTGCTTCCAAAAGTGAATATATGAATTAACAATTTATTTCTGATATCTAGAAACATCTAGAAAGATCTGATGTTATATTTGTTTAAACTTTAAGTATGAAAGACTTTTTGGGTTTTTTTTTTTTTTTTTTGGAGTCTTGCTCTGTTGCCCAGGCTGGAGTGAAAATGGCATGACCTCCTCTCACTGCAACCTCTGTCCTCCAGGTTCAAGCAATTCTCCTGCCTCAGCCTCCAAGTAGCTGGGATTACAGGCACGTGCCACCACACCTGGTTAATTTTTGTATTTTTAGTAGAGACAGGGTTTCACCATGTTGGCTAGGCTTGTCTCGAACTCCTGACCTCATGATCCGCCTGCCCAGCCTCCCAAAGCACTGAGATTACAGGCGTGACACACTGCACCCAGCCTAAGTATAAAAGTGAAGAATCAGACAACCAGCTTCTATGAATGTCTGAATTAGGCTGGCACCTTTGATTTGGATAAAGACTGTACAAGACTTGTCATGTAGATGGGCATGCTAGCACCATGTAAAGACAATCAGATTGTGTTTACCTAAATAAAACCTAAATAATCATTTCTGAGATACCATAACTTCAATTTCATTGTCCTTTTACAAGTTGTTGCATTAATTTCACTGAATATAACTAGAATTAGTGTCAAGGCATCAGTGTCAAGATGAATGCAGCCTGCTGCCCTGGACACCCAAAATTTCACAGAGCTTGATGGCAGGAGAGCACTTTTCTCCAGGAGCTCCTTTGTACTGTATGTAATGGTTCAGCCAGGTCCAAGCTGTAAAATACAGGCAACAAACTAGATGCCTGCAGAAGTCAGGCAAGTTGTATGAAAGGATAGTTCAATTCAAGTGCTGGGGACAGTGCCAACCAGGTAAAGATGAGAAAAACATACCCCCTTTACCGGGGACCATCACCACTCCGTGGTAGCCAGGAGCGGGAATGGCTACATAATACAGGAGGTCCAGCACAAAATGAAAATGCAGGGTTCTTTATCAAGAAGACCTACTCAGGCCACAGGCCTATGAAGTTGACCCTGGCCAGGAGGCAAGGTCAGATCAAGGTGATGGTGATAGCAGGTGCAGCTCCAGACCACATATAGAACTGTGTTTGCACACCCTGTGAGATTGTTCAACTCAGAGAAATCCCGGTGTGAATGTTGTAAAAGGTATGCTGGCCTCCCAGGCCTCTCCTGGAGTCCACCCCTCCACCCGTTTTGACTGCTCCAGGACTTACAAATGTTAACATGTGCAGAGCGTCTGAGATCAAGCTCACGGGGTCTTTGATAACTTGGCAAGGAGCTTTCCAGAAAGCTGTGGGTGCATAGCTGAACTCAGGGTAGAAACCTAATACACCTTCCTTTCCCATCTTTCCATTCTAAAAAGGAACGGATGTCTTCCTTCCAGTTATAGAATTTAATGTTTTTTTCACCTTTATTCATAACTCATTTTATTTAACTTTTCATTTATTTAACATAATTCATTCTTATTTTATTTTAAAAAATATATATATTGATTCTCTTTCAAACATGCAAAATAATTATTTTTCAAGTGTACTGAAAATAATATACAGACATCCAGACACATCCAACCTTAGATTTAATAAATGTTGGCATATTGCCATATTTCTTTAACATCTGTTTGTTTTAAGAAAGAAATTATTGGAGATATATTTGAAATGTCCCCATATTATTCCTTCCTTTTTATCACAGAATTAACCAAAATCTTGAGGTTTTTATAACTTTCCTATCAATGGTTTTATATTTTGATGCATAAATAACTAGATAGCATTATGTCTTTCTTTTTAATTTACTAGAATTATATAATGCATCTGTAACTTGCTCTTTATCCCTTCAACACTTACAGGGTATCTATGTTGATATATGTAGATTTAGGATATTCATTTTAACTGCTATTTAGTAAGCTCCTGTGTCTATAGGATGATTTATACATGCCTCATGCATGTCTTAGGCTTCCTTCTGATTGTTTGCTATTTTTTAGCAAATAATGTGCAGTGACTATTAGGGTACATGGTTCTTGTGCATATAAGTATATTTCTCAAGAATATATATCCAGGTTGTAGAGTCTGAACATCTTCAGTTGGGAGCAGTTTGACAATATCCATTCAGTGGGCTATACCCATTTACACTCCCACGATCAATATTTGAGAGTTTCCCAACTACACATCCTCTCTCTTACTTGTTATAATGCAGCATCTTTTTTTTTCCCCCAAATTCTTGGGTATAAAGAGACATTTTATTGCTTTTTCCCTGCCACTAATGAGATTATGTGTTTTTTCATATGTTTATTGGCCATTGGGGTTTTCTCTTCTGTTAAGCACTTATTTATATCCTTTGCCATTTTTAAAAAAATTGGATATGCTTTTATGAGGAAGTGCTTTATATGTTCTGAATATGGATTCTTTGTTGGTTAAGAGTGTAACAGGTTTCTTCTCCTAGTCTGTGGCCTGCTTTTCCACTAAGTTTGGATTGTCTTTTGTTATACAGAGGATTTTAATTTTTTTTTTTTTTTTGAAACAGAGTCTTGCTCTGTCGCCAGGTGCCAGGCTGGAGTGCAGTGGCGTGATCTCGGCTCACTGCAACCTCCGCCTCCTGGGTTCAAGCAATTCTCCTGCCTCAGCCTCCCAAGTAGCTGGGACTACAGGCGTGCGCCACCACGCCCAGCAAATTTTTGTATTTTTAGTAGAGACGGGCTTTCACCACATTGGGCAGGATGGTCTCGATCTCTTGACCTTGTGATCCGCCCGCCTCGGCCTCCCAAAGTGCTTGGATTACAGGTGTGAACCACTGCACCTGGCCTAGGATTTTAATTTTAATAGTTAGATTAATCATTATTTGTTTTAACAGTCTGTGGTTTGTGTGTCTTGGTTAGTGAATCCTTCTCCATCCAAGCTTATAAAGATATTCTCCAACATATACTTGTAAGTATTTTTTAAAAACTATATTTTAAGTTTTTGGGGCACATGTGCATAATGTGCAGGCTTGTTACATAGGTATACACGTGGCTTGGTGGTTTGCTGCATCCATCCCCCCATCATCTACATTAGTTATTTCTCCTAATGTTATCCCTCCTCAATCTCCCAACCCCCTGCTAAACCTCCCTAAGTGCCCCCACCCCACTTGGTGATTCCTCAAGGATCTGGAAAAAGAACTTGTAAGTATTTTTAGGTTTTGCTCTCCACATTTATACCTTTAATCCTCTGGACTGTAATTTTCTGTATAGTGTAAGGTAGGATTCTAACTTTATGTTTTTCCGGATGGAGTGTCCACAGAATCATTGATTGAATAGTGCATTTTGTCTCCTCTTCCTTGCAATGCCACTCAAGGCATCTACCAAGTCCACATATATGCATGTTGTCTTGCACTGGGCTGTTTATCCATTTCTGCACTATTATGCAATTTTAATTACCAGAGCTTGATCATGATTACTGACATCTAATATGAAAGTTGACTTTCGTATTTGTTAGGATGCTTTGGGCTGCAATTCACACTGACACAAAAATGGGCTTTTATAAAATACCATAGAATAAGGATAATAAAGGAAAATGGCTACTGCTTTTTTGGCCATCACTTCCTTATGAAAACCCTTTCAAAGACAAAAAGAGAAGTGCAGGCGTGAAGGGCATTTTACTTTTATCAGAAAAATAAAAATAAAAACCTTTTCCCAGAATCCCTGCTGAGGATTGCTCCTTACACACCACTGCCCAGCAGTGGGTGACACGGGCAGCTATTCATCACTGCCTGGAAAAAAAAAAACAGGATTGTAGGAACTGTTTTATTATTGCCAATTTGTCCATCTCTCCTTATAATTTTGTCTATTTTCACTTCACCTATTTTAGGGCTAAGATACTGGATGTATAAAGATTCAGAATTGTTATCTTCCTGAAAAATTGTTCCTTTTATTCTTATGTAAGTATATTTTTTATTTTTTCTCTATTTCTGTATTTTTCTTAATTTTTATTTTCCTGAAGATTATGCTACCTAACATTAATATTAATGTACAATTTTTCTTTGGACGAATGCCTTCCTGTATCTCTTTTCTCATCCCTTACTTCCAAAGCATATTTCTTTATGTTTACATATTTCTCTTGTACACATTAGTAAGGATGGGCTACACTCTGCTGTGGTAATAAACAGTTCCAACAGATTAACAAATTAGCAAAACAAAGGACTGCATGACCCCCCCCAAAACTCCATGGGGGGTTGTTTCACTTCCTCCTTACCTTGGGGTCCCAAGAAGCCATTGTTTGCACCATTGCTAGTGGTTGTAGCAGAAAGAGAAAACTTAACATGCCGTGAACAGTTAGCATTTCCACACCAAACTGACACACACCACTTCAGCTCATACCATATAATAAGTTATATAGTCACACTTCGAAATGTTTGGATTGTTAAAATAATATTCAATCTGAGAAGCTATATTGATAAATTTATATTTATTATGAATACTGATATTAACTAATTTGTGTTTTCTCTTTATCATGCTCTTATTTTTCTTTTACATTTTCTTTCTCTTACCTACTGGGAAAGAATATATATTCTATTCCTATTTTTATGTGCTTATCTTAAAATTGTAATGCATATTTAGCACAGAAAATCAATATTTATACTCTTGTCCTAAACATTTTAAGGAATTCAAAATTCATTAGTTCTGTGGAGTGCTTCTCATCTTCCATTGTGCCATTTTCCAGCATTTGAGTTCCACCTGGATTTCAAGTCTCTTCTCAAATACTTGGTTTTAATATTTTAAGTCAATGCTTTTGAAATGTATCCAACATTTTAATAATCCTCTACTCACCACCAATTTTTGCATTCTATTCCTCATTCCAGGGTTAATTCTTGTCTAATTTAATTACACCTTTACACTGGTTCTTCAATAAGCATCTTTAAAGAAGAAACTCCCATTCATTGTTTATCTGAAAGTGTTTTTCTTTTGCCTTCTCTCCTGAGTAGAAGTTTAGCTGCCCTAGAATCCTAAACCCACAGTTGTTTTCAATATAAAGTTAGTAGGCACTTTGAAGATAACATTCTATTGTCTTCAGATCTCCATTTTGGTGATGACAAGATTATTATTTTATCTTTTATTTGAAATACCCCTTCTTGTGTGGGCTGCTCTTAAAACCTTCTGCCTATCTTTGGCATTCTATAGTTCCCATACAAGGCATCTAGGTGAGTATTTTGTCTTAATCCATTCTGCTTAGGATTCATTGAGCTTTCTACATCTCAGAAGCGATGACTTGAACCAATTCTGAAAAATTCTCTGCCATTATCTTTTTGAATATTGGTTCTTTCTTTTCACTCTATTATTTTCTTTCTGGAATTTTAATCTGATATATTTTAGGCTGCCTAAGACTATTCTGCATATTCCTTTACTTCTCTTTCACATTTCAATTTATGTATCACTCTATGCTGCATTCTAGGTTATATCCCAGATTCTATATCTGTGTTGTTTATTGAGTCTCTCTCCTATTATGTTAACTGCATCATTTGGTTTATCCTTTACGTTTTTAATTACTTTTTCTTTATGAAGACACTCTATTTATTTTGAGGGCTTCTTTTTGCTTAATTAGATTATTCTTTACACACGGTGTCATGCCTTTCATCATGTTCTCTGTTCTTTTAAAATAAAATATCTGATAATTTTAGATATTCTTGTTTTATAGTTTCTTTTAGATTATTCCATTTCCTCTAGTTCTTGGGGGGCATTAATACTCCCATTGCTGACTCTCTATTATGATGAATAATTACTTGTTATTTCCCATGTTTTTCTTGCAAGCTCATCTTGACATTTTCAGACCAAATTTATTTTCTGAATGATGATTTCTTGCACAGAAAGCAAGTCATTATCTGATTCTAGCATCATGTGAACTGAACTATTACAGATTCACCTTCTACTACACACATAAAAAATAGTTGGATAAAGTATAACAACAGGGCACTTTAAAAATCATATATGAGGAAAATATAAATAAGGAAAATAATTGTTTTTTCTGTGAGTCTTTTTAGCTCTGAATCCCTAGTGGTTTTGTTTTTTCAAAGTATCAAGGGTTTCATCTGAGACCCGATTCTGTGTGGATTTCTGAATTGAGATTCAGTGCTAGCTAGTCCCATAACTTTGCTTGTCATTCCTCTGCTTGTGGCAGGCCAGAGTTTCAGTTTCTTAAGAGATTATCTGTGCCTTTTTCTACTCTTCCCTATGTTTGGGGCAGTGCAAGCTTCTTGTAGTTTGCTATGTTGGTCAACGCAGCTTTTCTATGAGGGTCTCTTCACAAAGTGGTTAATTCAATGCCAGCCTCAGTTTAAACACTGTGCCTCATGGAGGCCATAGGCCAAATCTCCTGTCCATTATCTGAGCATTCATACTTCAGCCCCTAAATTGCAGGACATCTGTCTAAATGTGAATTATTTCACAACCATGTCACGATGCTGCTATATTAGCTCTGCTCTGGCCAGGGGTTCATTCTTCATTTCTGGAGACTGAGGATTCCTTCATTTTTTTTCCTCCTGAGACGTGTTTTATAAACTGTTATGGTCTTCTCCAGAATTTGTATATTTGTGACATGAGATGGGTCTACAATAGTCTAGTCCTCCACGTTGCTAGAATTACTCAGTGCTTTACTGCCTATAGAAGACATCACCACCTGGGGTGTGGGAGAGCACCAATATATAATTACTTTTATGGCAGTTTATTAAAACATTGAATTTCCTTAAATAAGAAAATCTGAAAAAACATATATGAATGACTTAGAATGACATCTATACCTCCAAGTCAGAAAAATATTCTCCATTACATCAGTCATCACTATTTATCTTCTGTGTTTTAGACTGTGGCCCTGTTATTTTAAATCCGTGGTTTTAATAATGAAACTTTTCAAAATTAACATATGGAACTGCATTTTTGCTAAACTATTTACTTCTCATTTCTTGTTTCCAGGTTTAGTTTAATATGATCCCTCACTTTAGCTACCATACTTTGTAGAAAATGCGTTCTCTTGCAGAGCCAAGGAAATGTAAAACAAAAATGACACACACACATGTCCCAAAAGTATCCATCTGTTCATTCACCCTTCTGGAATTTAGGAATTTTTTCATATACTAGTATGGAGACTTTTCCCCTTTAAGGCTCATATATTTGATATTTTGTGGGACCTGGTAAATCCATAACATAGCATGAGATAAGTTCCAGAGAGTAAGATAGCATTTGTTATTTACAATGCATTCAATCCCCTTGACAATTGAGTGTTATTTTCACTTTAGGAAAAATGGTAAAATGAATGAGAAGGAAAATTAAGTGCTGGGAGTTGGCAAAATAGGACCTTTATGTTGGTGAATATTGAACACAGGAAAAATGACAAGTGACAGCTAGCTAGGAATTATATTTCATGGGGAGGTAACCCATATCCAAATTTAGACAGAGGGGATTACTGCTTATTAAAATCTTGTTTTGAAATATTTCTTAAGACTTTTAAAAATTTTGTTTTTCCTATACTGAAAGCCCAAGAAAATTCTTGAAGTTCTATTTCTTCCTCTTTCAAGACCAGAGATTTTTACAGATAACACCCCCCCACCCAGGGCAGAAGCTGTATTTACTGAATCAACCCTAATTACAGCCTTTGCTGGGACTGTGAGGTCAGAAAGCAACTGCATCATTCTCAGAAGAACATGGAGCTGGAAAATTTGGTCCAATAAATTTGTTTTCCCAACGCAAGTATGGCAATTTATCCAAAGTATACAAATAATAGTGAATTCGCAGACCAATCTTGTAATAATAAAGACCATAAAAACAACATGAAGGCAGCTGCTAATATATGAACAGGCTGGATTTCCAAAATGCATGTGTGTTTATGAATGTGATCACCACCTCAAGAACTGGAAAGTAATGTTGTCCTTTAAGAGTTACATTATAAATCAATCCAGAAGGATCAGGGTCAGGAGCGCCAAGTCACTCGAAGGAAGGAGAATTGAAGGTCTTAACATATTTGTGACAAGTACTCATGGGGATGACATGTAAATCAGTGTGCATCTGGTAATTCATAGCTAACATTTAATTATTAATATACACCTGGACCCAACAACTTCACAGTTGTCCTAAAGAAATACTTAGGAATATATTAGTAATCATATCGATATTGTTTATGGGGGAGAAAAAGTAACTCAAGTTCAATTATATTGGATAAAGAATTATTAATCATTGTTAACAATTTGCAATTGTCAATAATTCAAAAAATAATATTGCAGAATAGTTAATGCAGTACGGAGCAATCTATCAGTCAGCATCTGCATTTCTATCCTCCATAATTTCTTCAGACACTTTTAGATAGGGGGAGAGTAGATACTTTAATGGAAACCTAGGGAGTCTCATGTTTTGTTTTGTTTTTTGAAATAATTCTTAGGCAATTAAATACTATGAATTGCTGTAAGGAAATACAATCCCAACTCAGTAAAATATCCAGCACTATGTAATTGTCAAAATAAAGGACTTGGTTTTAGGATAAATCCCTTTCTCTAACTTGAATGTTCTGAAGGTGAAGTTTGAAAGAGCTAGTGGCCATCCATTTCTCATTCCCTGCTGTGCTTCCTTGCCTTTCCCTCCGTTTTTCTAACTGTGGCTTCCAGTGAGGAAGGGGAGAAGTGAGAAACAGGATACTTACTCGACCAGTCTGCAGTGAGAGGCACCATCATCTCAGGCTGGCTGAAGATTAAAGCTCCCCTTCTCTGTTGCCCCTTGGTGGCCTTTCTGGAGCCCCCACCCCTGCTCTGGCCTCATTTGATTGCATTTCCTGTGACTTGGTCATGTATTCTCTCCAATTAGCCGTTCCCCTTGCTGAGGTCCATAGGCAGAGACTGTGTCAGTCTGTCCCCAGGCCCCTTCAGAACGTTTTGAACTGGACTGAAGATGGTCTGGTCAGCAATCCTTGATTAGGGGCCACAGCTGTCCCTTAGGGCAGCCCTCCTTTGACCTTAGAGCAGGCAGAGTAGCCTGGCCCATCTAGCCCATTTTGACTTTTAAGTTTTCCCAAGCAGAAGTCACATATTAGTCTCCTTCAACTCCCCAATTGAGAACACAATTCCATCAAATTAATGCAATTCTGGGTGGCCCTCAGGCTTCTCTCTTCTGATTTGATGTGAAATGGAAAGCATCCTACTCCCATCTCTTTCTGGTTGGCATGGTGATTCCTACAGGCCTCTCACTGTTCTCTCCGGTGAAATCTTTCTAAAACCTTTCCTAATCTCCAGTCTTGTTTCTTTGATATCCTTGATATGAAGGAGGGGCCTGACAAGCATGAAACTGATCTTTAAATATTTCCCTGGCAGGGCACCCCATGTGGCCTTGTTTTCAACCCCCTTTGTCTTTGCCATGTATCAAATCTTTATGGCTCAGTAGAAACTTCATGCCCATACAGAGATGTGAATGGGCTTTTCCAATAACTCAGGCCTGTTTGATAATGAGAATGTCAAAGTTTTGGGGGAGACTTTGTATATAGAAAGGGAATTCCTGAAGTTTGTATGCAAGGTCTTTAGACATCTGTATTGCTTTGCAAGAAAAAAAAAAGGAAACGTTAAAGAACATGATTTCTGCCATGAGAGGAAGAAAGCAAAAAGAGAGTGGTAAGAGCAGAGCAAGTGCATGGCTGAGTAACGTGGCTCAAAGACCAAAGGATTCTAAGGAAAAGGATGTCAAACATTTAAGCGTAATGGTCTTCACATCCTGAAATGTTCAGTTAAGTCAGCTGTGTATCCGAAACTCCTCATATGGATGATTTGTAGTTATTATTGAATCAAGGAAAGAACCTGATTTCCACTTTGGGGTCTATGGCCAAAGCAAAATTAAGGAACAGCTGTAGGCTGAGGAGTGGAGAATGGAATTCACAAGACTCAGGAAGCAGGAGTCACAGGTGAGCATTAGAATGGGAGATCCTGGGAAGTTGCCAAAATCTGGAGGAGAACAATGAAATGAAGGACCAAGGCATCTTATCTAGACAATGAGGAGCAGAGAGACCCAGTTGACATCTGGCTTATATGTATTAGGATACATATTAAAATATCTGGATGATGTTAACCACAGTTATTGTTAGGTGCTGGGATTGCAAAAGATCATTATTTTCTTCTTCAGTTTTTTTTTTTAAACTAATATATGTTGCTTAGATTTTCCACCATGTTGTTGTAATTAGTGGGGGGCAGGGGAGCAAATTTGAGTTTAAAGAAAAAATAAGAGAAAACATATGAATTAAAATCAAGAGAGTCAGGGAAACAGGAATCCATGGGTTCTAGCTTGGCAAGCCCCTCTTGGATATAATGTGCTGTCTTCTGGGCTGCTCCATTTTTTAATATAAAATACTAGATTACTATTTTACTTATGCATGCATTGTTTTATTCATGCCTCTGTCTCCAAGACTAGCCAATAAATGTCCACCTTGAATGCACTTACCAAACAGTAAAAATCAAAATAAATAATAAATTTCAAAAATTTAATTCCCTGAAAGGCTAAGAAAGCTAAAGAGCAATATTTAAATTGTAAGTGACTTTAATACGAAAAATCCCTCCTTACAAAGCCTTTGGATAGCAAACCACCTTTCCCAAGGTACACCTTTCTGATGGTTAGAACATGGGAACATTTTGTCCCATGGAAACGACACAATTCCTTTCAGGCTGCTGGACCTCCCTGAACTATCAGCCTTTCAAAATCCTTTGTGGTTCACTGTTATAGCTGAATGCAGTAACCATGCAGACAGGGTCTTTCCTGAGCTTGTCCTTCTCAGCACACCCTTTGCTCCTACTTCCACACACACATACATGCAACACCCAATCCAGGCATTTTGTGTGGTGAATGCTTGGCATTAAAGGAAGGAAGTAGGAAAAATATTTGGGGGATATATGTTAATGTATTATTGAGTTAAAACAGACAAATCTAGAAATAAAATCACTCAAATGTGCTTTCCCGCACTGTGGCAAGAGCACACCCTGGCTGCACTCGTTGTCTGAAAGGCTCCACTGGACCTCCTGTAGAAAGTCTTGTTAACTCAACGCAGTTGACTACAAATAGCCTGATGCTGGTTATCATTTGAAGTGTAGAAAACTTAAACATTCAGTCATTTGTACCTTATTCCGCAAGCCCAGGTAATATAAAGAATCAACTGGAAAGCCCTTAAAAATATAGAATTTAGGACTGTATTTTCAAAGATTCTAGTATACAGGGTCCGGAGTAGGGCCTGGGAATCTACTTTTTAAAAATATGACAGCAGGTAATGATCTGCTAAGTTTGAAAACCTCTGCTCAGGACCACTTAGAGCCACAGTCTGTTCTAATTTATTTCACCCAGTTAATTGCTTAAAATTAACATGTGTACACACAACAGTCACACATACATTATCATCATCATCACAATGTCAGCTAAGCAATGCAAAGTAAATACCAAGAGTCCCCATTCACTCTACTGTGAATTATTCCATCTTTTTCTTGAAATGAAGCCTCTTCTTTGATCTCCGCTTCTGTTCCTTCATTCCTCCTTTCAGTTCTGACTCTTCCTATGACCACTGGACTATTGGAGAGGGAAAGCTATCTCTTTGTCAGTGATTCACACCAGTATCTCCTGCCTATAATTATAGCTCATCTCTAATTCAAAAGTTCTGCCTTCAATCATACTTTTCTTTTTGTTTTAAAAAATCATAATTCTCAGGTAATTTATTGGAACATGAATGGTTTTCTAGGATATGCCATCCATGTGTCATCCATATGCTGCACGCTTTTATTTGATCATTCTTAATTTTCCCGGCCTATTCATCTAGATGCTGTAAATGCTACGTCAGGCCCCTCATGAATTATGTTTGCCATATTCCTCAATCTATTGGTAAAATAAATCTAATAACAACAAATAAAAAGGGAGAAATTTGGGAAGGTAAGTAAATTTTTTTCGTAGGGATTCTATGTTGCTTTATTGTGCTTCCAAGTTTCCTTTTCCTTGTTTAAAAACCATCCCATTAGTAATTCAGACTGATGACCTGGCTAAATGTCGAGTTTGACACTTCTCCTGAGAAAGAGCACTGATGATCTGCAGCTCCAGGCTGGCCCTCTCACATCCCCAAGTCCTCAGCTGGGACTCAGCAAGAGAGGCTGCAAGTCTTTTACACTTCTTAGATCTTGCTCAATATTTATCACGTTCTTTCCAGTAAGAAAATTGTGCTATTTGATCATAATAGGCCCCTTCTCACTTCTAAAATCCAATGTGAGATTAGAGAAGGAGGAGGTGGTGAATAAATTAATAAAAATATATCTAACTTTGAGGTTTCTTATTTTAAGTAACTAATACCTGTCATGATCAAACTTTTATGAAGTAGTCACTGAAAGTTTCATGGGAATAACAATTGTCATACCAAATCAGCTCATTCACCACACACACAGACACACATACACACACACACGTATATATACAACATACTCATATAAAATCATTTCGAAGTAGATTCACATGAAGTTGCAAAGATGGTGCAGAGAGGTCTCATATAACCTCACACACTCCACCTCAGTGGTTCCATCTGTAACTATAGTGCAATATCAAAACAACAAAATGAGCTTTGGAACTCTGTGTGACACACTATTTTAAGAATCTTATTATCTGTTTCTCCAGCCAAAGCCTCCTTTTTAGAAGCCATAATGGACTCTCACTGTCAACGAATTAAGTCAGAATTGTCCCTTCGTGTGAACCCAGGTTTGTGGATTCAGTCCAACTGTTTTGGTTTATCTTTGAATTTGGGATATGGTTCCCCAAATTGAAAACTGACATCATCAAACTAATTTCGTATGATGTATACTCAAGTTATCTGCGTGTGAGACCTGAAATATTGTCGTGAGAAATTAGGAAGATGAAAAATTAGTGAAAAACAAAACTAAAGTCAATGTTTCTTCTCTTTTTAAAAAAAAAAAAGCAACTAAAATGTGTACTGATCAAAACTTCATGAGGTAGCCACTTGGAATGTGTCCAAATATTTGACCTTCTAAGTCAGCTCATTCACTACATCCACATGCACACACCCACAAAATGCATATCCAGGCATAGATAATACACGCATAGATGCACACACACCAACACCACCTGTGCACTTATGTACATACAAAGGAATACATGGATACCACTTTTTTTGTTACTATATTTCCGTCTATGTCCTTAGCCAATGTTCCTTCTCAGGAGTCAGAACTGACTCACTGGCTATCAATGAATCCAACATCAAGATACAACTGTCCCCTTCTTTGGACCCGGGCTGGTGGGTTCAGCCAAATTGTTTTTTGTTCGTCTGTGAATGGGATTATAGATCCCAAGAGAAGGAACTGAAATCATCGAACTAATTTTACATGATGTACTAAGAAGAACGCGGTACCACATGAAAGAGCTTAGTGATTAGTTTACCAAGCCATCCACATCTATGTAAATGACCTGTGATAAATGACTGGTCAGCCAAAGGAACAGAAATCATGTATTATTTCCGCAGTTTGAAGTGAAATGCCATTTGTATTTATCATTGTTCTGAAGCAGCACAGCAGATTGTGTGGGACAAAACTTTCTGCAAACACATAAGTGGACTTCTTAATAAAAATAAATTATATATGTATATGTAATTAATGAATTTTATATATGTATATATATATTTAAATCAGAGTTTCCTTACTTGGATTATTAAAGGTGATTGCAGATGGTGTTGTGCTGGCAACCATGTAATTCACTTACAGAAATTTACAAGAATTCTGAATGTGTAAATATTTTAACAAGGTCAAAATATTTTGCTTTTTATTTAGAATTTTCTTTTTCTTTTTTTTTGAGACAGAGTCTCACTCTGTTGCTAGGCTGGAGTGCAGTGGTATGATCTCGGCTCACTGCAACCTCCGCCTCCCAGGTTCAAGCAATTCTCCTGCCTCAGCCTCTCAAAGTGCTGGGACTATAGCCATGAGCCACTGGGCCTGGCCTTCATTTAGAATTTTCATCATAGGTCCTGAGATTCAGAAAATACACTTGTAGAATTATCACCATAATTTTCCGATTTTTTATTCCTCTGTTTCATTTAAATTTTTCCTTTAGTTTCTCTGGATAAAACATTAGCGTAATTAAATGTGTGGGTGGCAGTCTCTTCACCTAAAATGTCCATGAATCTTAGGGCAGCACTGTCTAGAGAGAATTGAAGTAATCACAATATAAATGAGGCATTTGGATCTACTAATGTTTTTTATAAGCCAAGACTACCTAATGAATTTACCATGGAGGCCTCAGATAGCTACCATTGATCATTGTTTGAGCACTTGCTATGTGCAGGTTTAGTGCTGACTGCTTTAGGTAACATTGTCTCTCTGATCGTGAAAAATTTCCAAGCAGCTGCTATTATTGTTCCTATTTTATAGGTCAAGAAACTTCAGTTACCAGAGAGTGAGTAGGTTGACCAGGATAGCAGAGTAGTGGAGCTGGGTTGAAACAGACCCACCAGACACTAAACCACTGCTTTTAGGCATTATAGTTCACAGCTCTTCACAGAGGCTAAATGCTACAAAGAAAGGCAGGGAGCTTGAGCTGTGATGGGAAGAAGCACAGGGGAGCGTGAGCTAATCAAGCCTGGAGCCTCCTGAGGAGTATAAGCAAAGACACAGAGGGAGGGAGAGTTCACCGGAACTAATGAGGGAGGGTCCACAGGCCCTGGGAAAAGGCTGGTTCCGGGAAATTTCCACACTTGAGAAACTGGGGAATTATTATTTTTCCAGCTGAATGGCAAATGATTCCAGTTCAAACTGCCTCTATTTGGCTCCCCCAGTTATTGGTTTAGCTGGGGCTGCAGTCAAGAAAGATGCAAGCGTGGAATATGAAGTGAAACAGAGAAAGAACATAAAACACCACTGATGAAGGGAACTGGGCATGATTCAGAGAAAAGACAGTAGCTCCAAAGCCACAGTGTAAAGGAAAAAGCAAGCAGATTCGGGTTGGAACAGCAAGAATTTTTCCCACCAGTGCATTCCCAGTGACATGTCTCTGTAAACGAAAATGTACACCTGTGAATCAAGAGTTTCTATGGTTAAATACATGTGGGTAGGTCTGTAGTAATTTCTGTGACCTCTCCAGTTCCACTGGGAGGGAGGTGAGATGATTTACATTGTTTTCTGTCCTGTGGGATTAAAATTCTCTAACTTTTCTCACCTTGAATTTTATTTTCTTTAGTTTGTTCCAAACTCTAACACAGGGCTTCTCAAACTTTAGTGTGCTTATGAAACACTTGGGAAATATCGTTAAATCAGATGCTTATTTAGTAAGTCTAGGGTGTGGTCTGAGTTTCTGCATTTCTAACAAGCTCCCCTAGAGGTTGGAGGATACCCCGGTTGGGGTACCACATTTTGAATAGTGGGGCTCTACAAAATAAATTGTACTAGCACAAGAGGCAAAGATTATTACTTTCTCCCAAGAAATCAGCATCTGTGTCCATCCTTTCACTTCCCTTTGTCTTCTACTATCTTTTCTGCATGTTCTAATTTGTGGCTAAAGCTAAGGAAAGGATGTACGGTAGGTACACAGCAAACCCCAGGTTTGTAGAGCGCCCTCCCTTCCCAGCGCCTGCTCAGTCTTCTATCCGCCTCCCTCTGCCTGATCCCATCTGGATGGCTGGACTTCCTTCCTCTCCAGAGGGAATTCCACTGAAACAGCTGCTTCCTCCTCATGCGTGTCAACCAGTGTTCTTATAGAACTGTCGTAATCTAGAGCTTGGAATCAAGCATGAGAAATCAGCAGGTCTAGGCTTCTGCCCTCAGTAAGTGAACATCCAAACCCTTCAAAGGGAAAGAGATGCCTCTTTTCCTCACCCAAACCACCATAATTTCTTCTGCTGTTGTTATTGTTTCTTAACCATTCATATTTTCAAACATCAGCTGTGGGCCTGGCTCAGCTTGAGACTCAGTCATCAAGACCATATTTGGATTAATTTCGTTCCAGGTCAAACATTCCAATTTAATACATTTATCCCATGATTTCCTAATGCTATCAAATGACACATCGTTTTATTTTTTTCTTTGTTTTTCTCTTTCAACTAATTTATTTAATGGGTCCAAAATGGGTGATTAGAGCACAAAAACATGTGGTATCCTAATTGGATTTTGAAAATGTGTAAACATGGCCCTCCAGTGGCTTGCTATTACCATCTGGACCAAATATAAACTTCTGACCATTGCCTTCAAACTCTCCTTCACCCAGCACCACCCTATGGCCACTCTCATTTGTGACTCCTCGTCTCCAAGGTCCCTCTGCTCCAGCCAGGTTGCACTTCTTATTTTTCAGAACCAGGTTTTCAATTTCCGCTTCAAGGCCTCTGCCTGAACTGGTCTACAGAGAAGGAACAAGTTCCTACCTTCCATTTTCTACGCCTTTCAGAAGGCTTCTCAGATTTCACTGTTAGATTATGTTTCCCAAACTAACCCTATCCATTTTTTTCCTCCACTGTGATCCCTACTTCACTTCAATGTATGCAATTATTTTGTTGAAGCTTGTGTTTTATTCGTGTCTATCTACGTGGCTCATTGAGTCATCGACAGTAATAGTAGCAGTCATTCCTATGTGTCAGTATCTAAACCAGGTGCCGGGCTCCACGGTGAAGAAGCAATCAATGTACTTAATATCAACAGTTTACATTCAGCCTTGAGAAGGTAGATAATGAGCAATAAATGAATAAACAATTATTTCAGATGGTGAAAAAGTTCTGCTGGGTGGTGTGAGGCTAGAGGGCAGGGAGCAAGCTTCCTCTTGATCTGAACTCTCCATCTCTCTGAATGCACTTTACAAAATTGTCCACAGTTGGTGCAAACACATGTAGCTTTATTTGGTTGAGGTGTGCACATCAAAGTTTGCATGTGAATACAGCACATTTTCTCAAGGGAAGGTTCTCTGTGAGGCCAGTCATGCCTGGGAAAATATCACAGAAGAGATCGATCACTGATTTTATTGATGAGAAGGTACTTTTCTGCAGTCTTCAGTATAGCCCAGAGTTTCTCAAACTTAAATTAGATACATCTGGGGTACTTGTTAAAAGTCAGATCACATAGTGAAAATATTGTATTATAACCTTTAAGGGACAAGAATCAGGACGCTAAGATGGATGAATGAGGGGGTGGATGGAAGGAAGGATGGATGGTGGATGGATACCTAGATGGACCCAGTGACCCAGTGCTCTAAATTAGGAACCAAATTCATAAGAAGATTGTAAGCAGGTGGGAATATGATATACTATATATCTCCATGGCTTTACCTCTCCTGTGGTAGTGGGCCTATGATTTGAGAATGTAAGCTCAGTCAGTCTCCTTCCTCTAATTTTTATGAAGAAATGTTTTATTCATTGAGCCCTAGGTATAAAAATCAGTTTGAGGATTAACAATTAACATAGATTCATAGACTGTGTGAAATCTAATCATTCCATTGCCCATCATTTAACATATAAGACATATAAGTAGCTTTTTTCTTTGTAAGAGAGAGACATTGTCGCCCAGGCTAGAGTGCAGTGGTGGTGTCATAGCTCACCGTAACCTTGAACACCTTGGGCTCAAGCCATTCTCTCACCTCAGCTTTCCAAAGCTCTGGGATTAAGGCGTGATCCACCATAACTGGCCAATTTGTATTTTTTAGAACTATATTTTCCCCCAAATAAGTCACTTTTAAGCCATGTTCCTTTTTTGCTTGTGTGACAGGACATTTAATACTACTGGAAACAAAGATATGGCCACTTTTTTGCAAGACCCATCAAGAAGCCACCATGCACTGGGACCAGACACCACCCCTCCAGGTAACTACGAGGCAGCAAGAGGGACCCACTGCCAACAAGCACCTCCGCATCCTGCCAGGCTCTGCGCAGCCTAGAGAAGGTGGCAGAAGTGCACATAAGACAGGCCCAGGGAAGGGCACGTTTCCCCTCTAGGAGCATCATTCGTAGTGACTGGCTGGTGGGACTTGCAATACAAGGAAACTGTCATCTCATTTCCCACCTGGAGGCCCTCTGAGCTTCCAGAGCTGGCAGACTCAAAATGTCTCCATAGAAGATGCAGAGCCTTGAGGTGTGATACATGTAGAGAGGATCACGCAAGCTATGGCCTGCTTTCAGTCTAGGAATTTCTGAAGGCATGGGTGTCGACTTGGAGGGACTGTGGTAATAATACCGAGGAAAGGGAAGGTGATCCCCAACCCACCTAGTTTTCTTCTGTGCTCAGAGGACATGAAATAAGACTGTGACCTTTTGCTGGCTCCACTAGAAGAAACCCAGGTGTGAGAGGAGGTGCTGGAACCAGAAGGTTCCTCCAGGGTCCACCGAGCAGAGACCCGAGATGCCCTCCTAGGGCTGATGGCAGATAAGGCTGCATTCAGGAGGGTGGGGAAAGCTTAAAAACACATACATCACTTGCATGGAGACTCCTAGAGGGAAATGGAACCAGGAAGAATCAGAAGAGTGCCCAGGGGCACCTCCCTCCCACAGGCAAATGGCCATTTAAGAAAGGATTTCTGTGCATTTCCCAGCCCTCCTTTGGGCTCCCCAGAAAAGCTGGGTCTAGAGGAGGGGGAGGATAGCATTGCTCCACAGCCAGATTTTGCCCCCCACCCTCTTTCTAAGCAGCCAGAGTCACAGCTCTAGCTTTAAATTGGATATGCAATTAAGGGTTTAAATTAAGCCACACTAAGTTTTAATTACCAAATGTGACCAGGAAGTTATGGAATACACCCAAGATTTTGTTAAAGGAAGAGAAAACTGTGGATTCTACATAGCACAATTGAACACAACGATTTTAAAAAAATACATAAGACCATTTAATTCTTTTTTTTTTTTTTTTTTTGGATTTCAGTTATAATTCCTTCAAGATTCCATTGTCATAGAAGCTTTTACTTAAAGCAAATTCCATGCTCTCATGGTCAAATAATCCAAGAATGTTAATTTCCCTTTTCTTTTTCTTATTTTTTGCATATTTCTGGGATTGCATAATGTAGTTTCACTCATTGATTATTCCACATTATATTTTTCACCAAAAGTTCAAAGTCAAGTATTTGATCACTTGCAAGGGAATCTGTCTGGCATCGGTGACTAGTTCTCCAGAGCAGAGAAATTAGATGAAGTGCCAAAGCATTGCATCCGGTTCCCTGGGTGATATCCTAAGGCGTGCACACAGCAGGAACAATACTCTTGGCCAGATTCAGAGAGGAAGTCACGAGCTCCCATGCTGAGTATATTCTTAGGTCTCCCCTTGTTTACATTTTGCCACTCTTGCATATCCCTAGCTTTACTCTGGATTAAGGAGGCCTTAACTTGATGTAAAATGCTCTTGGAAAAGCCTGTTCAGTGAGGGCCATCTCACTTGATCAAACAGGATCATGCAGATCAATCAGTAGTGTAATATTAAGTAGGTCGGGGTACCACTCCAGAAACAAGACTCATCTTTTATTTTTGAATGATGACTGTCATACCAAAATATTGTTTTATCGTCATCGTAGTTAAAATGGAAAGAAAATATATTTTAAAATGAAATAGTATTTGTTCCTGCTCCTTAATATAAAAAAAATTCTGAATCTCTAAGTTTAAGATTTTTCCATATTAATAAAATGAAAATTTTTCCAGAAACCTCCCTGAGGCCCCTCTTCTTTAAGTTTATGTCAGGTTCATAACCAACTAGTAAAGATATCTGTTATAATAGAGCCCATCACTTCCATGGATAATCTTGTAACTTACAGAAATCATTTCACAATCTTCAGATAGTTATTCTTCAATTGGCCAAGGTATTCAATCGATAAATGCCATTCTATATGATCATTACAATGATTGCCAAATTATGCAATCTTAAAATGAGAAGGAAAAAAGTCAAGAAGGAGAAGGGTGAATATCCAAGACAGAACCAAGTATTTTACAACAGGCCTTTCAGGTACACTGGCTGGATTCCACATCAGCTCATTCATATCTGGAAGTCTTTATCATTGTCTTAAGCCTGGAAATCAATGACCACCATCCTCTTGAGAGTCTGAAACCTGAAACAAGCATATTTCTTTAAGCACCTTTGCAAAAATACTTAATTTTCCATGAGAACTCACTGTCTTGACCTGGCTCCTGGAATTCAAGGGAAGGGTGGAAAGTCGAGTCCAATAAATGAATAACTTTCAGGAACTTCAAACTTCATTATTTCTGATGGCAACCCAAAGCTTTTTCCATTATAAAAAAAGAGGGGGCAAGGTATTTTGCACTCAAGTAGCTCTTTCAAAGAGGAGAATGAGAGCACGCAGCCCTCTTTACCCTGGTGACAGTCTTACATTCTATATCTTGTTGGCTCAGAGTGCCTTTGTTTGGAGTCCAGCCCTTGGTTGAGGGTCAGCTAATGAAAGAGGAAATGAGGTTCAAATTCTTTAATTAGTTTTGTCAGTGATTCTCTATGGTTGGCAATAAAAGAAATACTTTCTAGGAGATCAGGTTCTCGCACTGAAACTTTGGATAGGATAAAGCGCTTGAAAGGCCAAGATCATTTTCAGCCCATTGTTCTAGCCTGTCTCTGAACTGGGCTTTTTACTGAAAAGCTTTGGAGCCAAAATTTTTATGTCATCTCCACAATCATGTCTCACAGGCACCAATAAGCATGTCTCGTTCCGATATTTATTAATGCACAGAAACCTGCCATCTTAAAAGGGCTTCACAAAACAGTATATTCCGCAAGCCAACTGGGAGAAAAACAAGTTTTGTTTGGGAATGTTGTGAGCGAATGTTGCAGTCTCGGTTACACATTTCCTGGAATGCTTGGAGGTCAAGTTCCCCAAAGTGGGAGTACTTATACAAGGTTGAGGGCCATTCACCAATGATGGGGAAACTGGCTGAGAAGTCAGTATTGGGGCTGAGGGAAATCAGCACAGAAGCATCTTTGGAATGACAATGCTCTTTCCTAACAGCAAGTTCTATGCCCTGATCTTCACGTAGGTCCTTGTAAGACTGACCACATAGCCTGATATAAAGGCAGCAAACCTAAACATAGGTAACCTCACTGATACAGTCATGAACCCAGATGGAAATTCTTCCTACAGCACAAGGTAAAAACAGGATTCCAGTGCTACCTCAAAATGGGACATTGCAAACTTGAACAAAACCCACAAAGGAGAAGTGGCCATGTCTTCCTGGCTTATGGAACAGCTGGAGTTTGTCTGCAAGAAACCACACCCTGGACCTTCTCAGTGAGTCATGGTCCTTCTTCCTTGGGAATTACCCGCCTTGCTTCCTGAGGGAGAAGGCTTTATATGGAGACACCTCTTTTCTCCCTCATGGGTTGGGAGATGGGACAGGGAGAAAGTTTCCAATCTAATATTAATATTCAATTTCAGAAAAGTGCTTCTTGGGCAGCCTGACTTGCTTCAATACGTCTATTGAAGCATACCTTCAGCTGAGGGGAGAACACTGGCTTTCTGAAGGGTACTAAATCTCTTCCCTCAAACTTCACTGTCCAGGAAAATTTAAAAAGTAATTCCTTGTGAAAAATCAACTCTCTGTTTCTAGGCACCAGATGACTCTGAAAGTCATGTTAGATGTACATCACATGCACCCAGGAGAGAAACTCAAGCACCAAGACAGCAAACAACGGCAAAGAGACAGCATAGAAAATATGCAGTTGTTTACCATTTTGGGGGCAAATGCTCATCAATGTTTATTTTTTCCATTGCAGATATGCATTTTGTGTGATTCTTGAGGGCCAAGTCCACCAATGTCATAATAAACTTATTGCTCTAAGTTCCATTAACTTCCTGCCACATCTTGGGCGCTTTCTTCCCAGGGGAAGGGATCGGTCACTTGTTTCAGGGAGAAGAATATTGAGATGTCAGTTATTCTTTTTTCCACAAGGGTAATGTACTATACACATAATTTGTAGAATATGTAACTGTACAGTAACTTTTTAGTGTTATTTGGCTCTTAATTTAAAGCACTGGCTACATGTTTCCAAATGGCAGGGAGGACAGGAGTTGCAACTTACTGATATCCCTGATGGTTATCCTCTTCCATAGCCTGCCCACAAGGCATCTTGTTAGATCCAGAGCAGTTCCTCCCTGAATGTGGTGGTATTTGTGATT
Source organism: Cacajao melanocephalus (assembly GCA_963573385.1). Lineage (NCBI taxonomy): Eukaryota > Metazoa > Chordata > Mammalia > Primates > Pitheciidae > Cacajao > Cacajao melanocephalus. The sequence continues at coordinate 114,096 of CAUYLG010046701.1, read as the reverse complement.
GTGACCGTGATGTCCCATTGCAGATGTCTGCACATGATGCCTGCCTCTTGGCTGCAACCATGTGTCTGCCAGCACTCCAGTTCTGCAGCAGTGTTTGAAGTTTTCGTGCTGGTTCTTTTAAATGATTTCTTCTGCCCACCCTGCTTAGGATTGCTCAAAAAATAGCAAATAACAACAATACGCCTGCCTTAACTTTGTCAAAACAAATTGCCTGGGCCTTTTCAGAAGCCACATTCAATTTATGAATAAATGAAATGGATCTTCTCGACCAACCATGACAATAAGCACTGGCCTACATATTCAGGGCCTGAAAGAAGTTGAGGCAATGGGCCTAATGAGAAGCAGTCAGCGAATCTAATGAGAATCAGACAGAAGGCCTAATGAGACATTTAACATGCTCTGCCTCTCCCTCCTCTTTTGTTCGGTTTTCATGGGAATCTGTGTTTGGGGAGCTCAGTTGCACTGGCTACAAGCAGATACATATGGCCTTAGTGGGGCGATCCAGGAAGCAATAGAAAGACATAAAGATGCCCAGGGATGGGGAGGGTGGAACTTGGAAAATGTACCCAAAGGCCATGATAATGCGGTGGGATGGATTTTTATTTTAATTGTATCTATACCTTTCCCAGAATACCATAGAGGCATACAGCTATGGATGACAATACAATAAACAGGCAAGAGATTCCAATTGCATTACATCACTGCTCCTAGGAAAAGAGAGATAAGAAAAGCATGCCTGTGCTATTCTGTTTCTGACCTTTTTCATTCAGAGAGAACCTCCTGGAATTAAGTGTTGCACAAAGAAGGATACCTGGGATTGTCTCCGGATGAGGCAGTGTTGCTTGGAACACTAGGTGTTTTCATTTGTTGATCTTGGATGGGGTTGGCAGCTAGAGAGATAGCTATCAAATTATAGGTTGGGCTGGGCTGAAGTCTCCATTACCTGTGCTGGAGGTAGGGAAAGGAAATAGATAGACATATGCCCATGCCACGGTTAGAAATTTTGTCTGATGCATGGATTTAACAGTTTGGGAGTATTGTTTGGTTTTGAGAAAGTAGGCAAGATTTCTGTTTTATTTAGCTTGCAAGCACAGGAAATTTGCACTGGCCCTTGTCGCCTGTCTATCTAATTAACTGAGTCTCTTTGGATATACATGTTCTTTGTTTTATTTGCTTACCCAAATATACACTTTAAATGCAACCCTATCCCTCTCTCTATCCATCTGTTTATTTATTTATGACAATTCTTCTTTTGGTTGTCAAGGTCCAGCTTCTGCTCACCCACCTGTATCTGAGTTAAATCTGAAGGTAAAATAAAACAGGCCTGCTCTTTGGTGGCGCCACCTAGTGGTCTCCCATGGCAACACAGTTCTCAGCAATCAAATGACTAAGGACTTAGATGTCAGAATATTATGTAGGTTGGTGGGGAAGTGCAGAAAAGAAACGCACTGACATTTATTAAGTTTCAGGTGCTAGGCTCAGAATTTCACACTTTTCATCTCTCTTAAGCTTTATAAAAACTCTATGTGGTAGATAATATCATTCCCTAAATACTGCTATTCATAGCTTGCATTCATTGAATGCCTCCTATGGGCAGGGCACTGTGTTAGATGCTTTATATACCATTGAATCATTTGTCCTAGTAACAGCCCATGAGGCATGAATTATGTGGTCTTTTGAGTCTAATTGTCAGGATCTGTAACAAGCCCCAGCCCTTTCAAGCTGACCCTATTTCATTTTCCTCACCTATAATAATAGCACATATATGATAAAGCAGGTTTAAGAAACAAATAAGACTTCTAAAGTGCTTCAGAATGTGTCTGACACCTAGTAAGCATTAAATATATGCCAGCTAGTATTATCATTTGTAATAGCGGCCAAGACTTTTGCCCCAGTGCAGCTAAACATTGCTGGACAAAAACCCAACTATGCTGATTGGTCTTCTAGATTTCATGTTGTTAAATCTAAAACAGACACTCATTCATGCCAGGCAGCCCTCCTTGGGCTTCTCCTTCATCTTCACATTTGGATTCTCCCAAACAACGATTTCTCACCCTTCTGCCCTATCTTCCACATCCCTGCCACCCTCGCTCTCAGCTGATGGCCGTGCCTCATTGCTGAGAAAGTAAGCAATCAGCTAGGAGCTTTTTCACCTCTTTGCCACCATGTTTACTGACCTGCTTGTTCTCTGTCTTCTGTCTTTTGCTAAGGGATAAAGTTCTCATTCTCCACTGGGCACAGTGGCTCATGCCTATAATCCCAGCGCTGTGGGAGGTGAGGCAGGTGGATCACTTGAGGTTGGGAGTTTGAGACCAGCATGGGCAACATGACTAAATGCTTTCTGTACTAATAATACAAAAATTAGCCAGGTGTAGTGGTGCATGCCTGTAGTCTCAGCTACTCAGGAGGCTGAAGCAGGAGAATCGCCTGAACCCAGAAGGTGGAGGTTATAGGAACTGAGATCACACCATTGCACTCCAATCTGGGCAACAGAGCAAGACTCTCAAAAAAAAAAAGTTCCCAATCTCATGAGAAGGTTACTATTCCAATTTTGCACCCAGCTCTCATGCACTCTTGTCATTTCAAAGACTTGACGTCTGCCTTGGCTAAATCATCAAATTATTTCTCTCTACTGTATTCCTGCCGTCAGCAGGCAAACATGCAACTTTAAATGATTCTTGTCTGGCGGCTACTTCCCTGTTAGGTCCTAAATGTTTGTCTCCTTCTAAAATGTATAATTGAAATCCTCACCACCAATGTGATGGTATTAGAAGATGGGGTTGTTAGGAAGTAATTGTCACGAGGGTGGAGCCCTTATACATTGGATTAGTGCCCTTATAAAAAAGAAAAAAGACCCCAGAGATCTTTCTCACCCTAGTAACAGCAGGTGAAGATACAAAAGAAATCTGCAGTCAGCAGAGCCCTCACCAGAACTGGACCATGCTGGCACCCTGATGTCAGATTTTCAGACTCCAGAACTACGATAAATCAGTTTCTACTGTTTATAAGCCATGATCTATGGTACCTTATTCTAGCAGCCTGAATTCAGACATTCCCTCTAGTTAACATCCCATTCTCAGTCCCCATTTTTCTAAGTAGACTCTCATTCTTCCCATAACTCATTCCAATAAGACTTCTATTCCCCCTATACCTCTAGTCACCAAGAATGCTTATGCCACCAAATCCATGGTGTCCTCTCTCCTCACTTTATATCTCAGCAGGATGTTATGCATCTTTGTGTGATACTCCTTCTCTGAGTTTCTGTGATACCACACTTCCCCCTCATCTACCATCCTCTAATTGACCTTTAATGCTGAAGTGCCACCCCACAGCTTCGGCCAACCCCTTTCTCCTCTATCAGCACCTTCAACTGAGTAATGTCATCAGACTCATCATTTTAAATATCATTTCTATATAAATGTTGAAAGTAGATATCTCTAGCCCTGATCCCTCCCTGAAACTCCAAACTCAGAGACCACTCTTGTCTGTCATTGCCACATGGATATATAACCAATACTTCAAGCTGCCACAGCAAGAATGTTGATGCCACCTTCATATGTTTCTTTTCCAGTTTTTAAATTTTTCCTCAGTAAGTAACATGACTATACACCTAGTTGGTCAAATGCAAAGCCCAGGAGACAAAACCTAAGAGCTGTTCCTTGATGCCTTCCTTAACCTTAAAAATATGTTGTGCCTCTGTCTATTCCTCTCCATATGCACATTTTCCCACTAGCAGGGGCCCCATCATTTCTCGCCGGGTCTGTGAAATGTCTCCTCACTTATCATCCTGATTTCATCCCACACATCCACAAGCTATTCTCCATACAGCAGCTGGAAACATTATTTGCAAATATAAATCAGATCACACCACTACCCTCCTTTAAATCCATCCAATGGCTTCCTTTCACATTTTAATTAAATCCAAATTTCTCACTCTGACTTACAAAACACAATATAGCATCTTTAAGAAAAATAATAAAGACACTTTTTCTTCATTTTGAGAGTTCTCCAATATCTTTCCACCAAATTCCCTTAAAAAAAAAAAAAAACTCAGTTAGGCAGAGTCTAACTTAGTTGCTTACAGTTGAAGAACTGTAATTACATAGCCTCGGATTAGAATTCATTTAATGTCTGGCTCTTTGTAGGAAAACATTTGGGATATGGATAATATATGGACATATCAACCAGATTGCAAACTCCTACCATCCAAGACCAATTTAAGAATGTGTGTGTGCCGTGTGCCTGTGTGCATGTCTATGCTGTGTGTGTGTGCGTGTGTGTGCCTGTGTGCACGTGTGTGTATGCATGTGCATGTCCGTGCGTGTGTGTATATGTATCTAAGTATGTGTGTAAGTACAATGAGGAATGTATACACACACACAAACATGATGTTTAATAAGAACTTGTTGAGTGCTTTGAATTTGAATTACAATTGCTCATGAAATCTGCCTTCTCCCAAATCTCAAAAACAAAACAAAACAAAATAAAACACTTCTATCTTGTTCTGGAAAGGAAAAGAGCTGGCAAAGTCATGGCCTGTTCAATAGGACTGCTGGACAGGGCCAACTTACCCACGAAGCACCATGCTTGGGGTCCATGGTACTTTTAAGGGCCCACGAAAATGTTTTAAGTTTCCTTTAAAATCAAAAGAAAAAATTAATATAGTAACAAATATATAATAATAAATTCAGCTTGCATTTTTATTTATCTTTATGCCAAAGCAGTAGTCAAATGTAATTGTTAAATTTTTTAATGGATGAAGGATTAAGAAAGCAGGCATTCTGGAAAGGTAAAAGTCCTACCATGGTCCTGCTACTGGAGGTCTTGCTCTCTGCAGGAAAGTTTGGGGAAGGAGACTAGAATTTCTGGCCCCACTGGAATCTCATTGATTGGAGAATGGGCTGTTACCCAGAAGAAATGATATAAAGAAGCAAAAGCAGCAGCATTCTACTACATTTATCCTGTTTTTGTTTAACACTTATATAGCATTATAAGTGAATGCGAGGCACTATTCTACTTGCTTTGCAAACAAGGAGTCATATAATCGACAGTCTTCTCATGAATGGGAAGTACATCTCCACGTACACCCTGGCTTACTACGTACGTCTCTACATATGTAGTACTAGACTACATACGTCTCTAACTCTCTCTTGTCCTCTTTCTCAAGGTGGATGTTATTTGAGGATCAACAGAAATTCAAGCACAGAAATTGTGAAACTGTTCATTGATGTCACAGGCATGACAGAATCTGAAGACTAATTACTTTTAAGTTTTAGCCCCAAAGTTAATGTTTGTCAGATCTTTTCATCTCCTCAGTGATGGTTGGTCTTGCTTCAGGAAGACAAGAAGTATAGTTTAAAAAGGAAAAGAAACAGTTGTGCAGAATGGAAGAGTCTGTCCTTTAGGCAGCACCCTCAATCTACACATGTCCTCTCACCTAAATTTATGAAGATCGAGCTCCGGGCTCTCCCAGGTCAGAGATAAAGTTAAAAGTGTGTCACTTCAGCAGCTCACAGCACAGAGGTCTCTGTTGTGCTACACTGCATTCCACAGAGGCAGGTGCGTAACGTGTTACATTTGCATTGGGTATATATTCACACGCGTATGGGTACCACTGCTTAAATTACCTGTTACAGAATCATAAAGGTGATCCCTTTGCAGTGTTTTCTTTTTCTGTTTTCAATAAATTTCCCACATAGTGAAATTCCAAGTTAAGAATCACTGGAATCTGTGCTCAAGAGAGATCACCTAAGCTTTTGTGATGTCCACTGTCATGAAGGGCACAGGGAAAAAGAACTTGCTTTGGCTGGGAAGACAGAGTCAGGGTTGTCACAATCAATGAGGAGAAGCTCGTTGTAGAGCAACGTTTCTCAATTCTGGATGCTCAAAATTTCCCTGGGGGACTATCTATAAGACACAAGTACTCTAGGCTTTACCTAGGCTGATTAAATCAGAACCTTTGAGATTGTATCTGGGCATCAGCTTTTCTAAAAGCTCCCTAGGTGATGCTGATATTAAGCCAGCACTCAGAAAACGTATTAATTTATTAACAGGTAGGCATAAGAGCTACTAAATTTTCCAAATAAGACCAACCTCTGTACCTACAAGGTGCCATAGGACTGCAACCTTTTTCATGTCATCCTTGTTACTCTGGCTTTATTCTGGGGCAGTTTTTAAATTTAATAGTGATTATGTACTCAATTCAACACACCTAGTTCCTTTTTTTTTTTTAAAACAGAATCTTACTCTGTCACCCAAGCTGGAGTGCAGTCTCATCTTACTGCAACCTCCACCTCCCAGGTTCATGTGATCCTCCAGCCTCAGCCTCCTGAGTAGCTGGGACCACAGGCATGTGCCACCATGCCTGGCTAAATTTGGTTTGTATTTTTAGTACAGATGGGGGTTTCACCATGTTGGCCCCATTGGTGTCAACCTCCTGACCTCAGGTGATCTGACTACCTCAGCCTTCCAAAGTGCCAGAATTATAGGTATGAGCCATCACCCACACCTAGTTTAAAATCATTCTGGAATTAAGTCCTCATTGAAAATTCTTCTTAAAATTGCAGAGAGGCCACTGAGAGATCCCAGGGATGGACTCCAGGACCACTGAGAGATTTCCTAGGAGTAGCTGGTGAGCCTTGGACAGGTTGCCTACCAAGACACCAGGGCAGGCACTCTTAGAGGAAACAGTCTACACCACTGTCAAGACAGGAAATAAAGCAAGTCAAGGGATCAATATCAAGAAAACTGATTTTAGGGAAAAGTGAGGCTTATCACTTCCATTCAACACAGATTTCTCGAGTACTTCCTGTGTTCCAAGTATGGGGTCAAGTAGGTGCAATCCCACTGTCTAGGATCTGAGAGTTTAGGAAGGAGATGTCATCAAATAATTTCAAAATTACATGGGAAATCATGCGCAGAGTGAGAAGACATGTTTGATCCGGGGTGATGCGTTTGAGAGGTTTCTAAAAGATGCAACCTTATTCACATCTTGAGGAGTGACTATTATGCAAGTGGAGCCTGGGAATACCTGGGGAGTGGCCAAAGGAAGGGCAAAGTCATGATTCAGCCAGTGTGTGTGTGTGGAGGTTGGTGGTGAGTGGGCCATGAGCTGGCTGGTGATCAAAGCTTGGAATATCAAGCAGGAAAGAGAAAGCTCAGATTCCTGCGGCTGATCTGTGGTGCTGGCTGCCATGTGGAGAATGGAGCTGAGAGCGGGGCTGGCATGGAGAACATGTTGAGGGCAGGCAGATGGTCCCAGAAAGGTGAGGGATGGTGGGACCTACAGCAGCCCGGTGGCAGTGGGTATGCATATGAATGGGACAGGAAGTAAAATCAGTGAGACCTCGTAGCTCATGAATGTGTGGGATGAGGGAGACAGACAGTAGATTCTAAACAAGAAACTGTCAGATGCTCAGAGAATGTCTTCCTCAGGACATGGAGTTTGAAATGGGTAGGGCAGGCAATGTAAAACAAAAGGCCACGAATCATATGAGGGCTTGGGGTGCCAGGTTTTCATGGGATGCCAGCTGTGTGGCTTGGGGCCGGCTCAGTCTCGGGTTGTGGAGCTGCATTGGGCATCTGCAGAAAGTGAGGCAGAAAGACCGTGCCTGTCTCCTTTGCTTCCATTCGGGATTTTACTCATCGCACTGACAGTCAGGATTAGTACTTTCCTAATTCAATTGTTTTTGTAAATCCCCATTCATCTGATGATTGATGACAGGTGGCTACAAACTGAGAAATGACAGAGAATAGTTTGGCTTCTCCTTACTTCTCCCCTCAGTAAACCAGAGGCCTGGAAAATCTTGGGGCTGCCTCAGGAAATGTAATGCACTTTCAATTGGGAGCTGAAGGAAGGTGGAACATTTAAATTAACCTCCAGTGGAAACCTCAACCTGCTTGTTATGGTCATTCTTGGCACAAAAGGCATCCCATTTTTGGCAAACATCCAGAAACATAAAAATGGTAAAATTGCAGGACAGAAAGTTGGCGTGCACCATGTGGCAATTTCCCTGGTCCCCACCAATTCCCTTGCTTTGGAATTCTGTCTAGACTTGGCTTCAAGTCACATTCCTTCAGCCTTCGGTAGGCAGAGGTGTCCAGCTCTTGCAGTGTGTACATGATTTAAAAAGAACTAAGAACAGGCTCTCAACAAACCACTGCCTTCTAAAGGTCAACTCTCACTGCTCCAACTGTGACTGGGAAGTGCAAATATATTCCAGATCGCTCAGCCCACAGGTGCAAAAGCTGAGGCTGCAAATTTCATGTGCAGACTGGTGGGGTCCCTTCTCTGAGCCTCCAGATGCACAGGGAATGTTTTATGTACAGGAAGACAGAGGCTACACGTGACAGCTGGGCTTCAGAGAAAAAAGTATGGACATGTAGTTAACTCTACCACAAATCCCCAAAATTCAAGCCACCAACATAGGAGGGAGAAAGGGAGCAGCCAGGGAGATTTGGTCCACGCATTCATTTCAAAAATGTTGAGTGCTGATTATATGTCAGATAGTTTTTTCCAATGATATTTCCTCATCTGTGACAAAATTGCTCACACTGGAGAAACATGTTTCCTGCCACTCAGAAGTCACTTTGCAATTCAAGGGGCTAGAACACCAGCACGCCATTTGCCCCTGGTGTATGAAATCACCAGAAAAGTGCTTTTATGACTTCCTTTTATCCGACTAATCTAGTCCCTTTTCATAAATGACCTGGAGAGAAATATACCCTGAGAAGTGAATTTCACAAAGGAAGCAATCTGCCTGAAGGTGGCTGGAGACTGTTCAGCTTGAGGAGCAATTGCCAGCCCTTTCTGTGCCTATAGGTGGATTGCCAGGGAGCTATTGCCATGAAGGGCCGTAAGGTTTTAAATTCTCCACATATAGAAATGCTAGCCATTTTACATGATGATTATAGTATGATCATGATGATGATAGTATGATCATGATGATGATAGGAAAATAGAAAAATATTACAGGAATTAAGATGAATGAAGAAAAAGCAAAAGAAGAACATAAAACTATTAAGTGAGGGAAATATTCAAGAACTAAATTGCACACAATCAAGGGCATTATTCATCCTGAACTATTTATTGAGCACCTATCACTTTTGAGCTACGCTAAGTGCTGAGGGTATAATAGTAAACAAAGCAATAAATGATTTCATGGAACTTTCATTATAGTGATGGAAAAGAGAAAACTATAATCATAATAATAATAGCTATATAGGATACAGAGTGCTGAGAAAGGGAGGAGGCACCTGGGATATAATGTGTGTATATGTCTAGGGGGCGGGTGCTAATTTGCTTAATGAGTGTCAGAGAAAGAGACACCAAGAAGATAACATTTAGACAGAATCCAATGGCTAAATGAAAGAGTCATTCCCTGACCAAATGGTTGACTCTTTGACTTCCCTGTCATCTCTATTCCAAGTCCCTAGAGATTAGCTAGTGTTCCCTTCCCTTTCAGCATCCTTCATTGCATTATCTATCAGAATCGTACAGTATGTGAAGCTTAAGGGAATGTGATTTTTGGACTGCATGTTAGAACATTTGTGTCGCCATAGAGGAATACCTAAGACTGGGCGATTGATAAAGATAAGAGGTTTAATTGTCTCACAGTTCTGCAGGCTGTACAGAAAGCATGGTGCTAGCATCTGCTTCTGGTGAGGGCCTCAAGGAGCTTACTATCATGGTGGAACAAACCCGTGTATTACATGTGAGAGCGGGAGCAAAAGCAAGAGGGCAGGAGATGCGTGCTCTTTTACACAACCAGATCTGGCGTGGACTCAGAGGAAGAACTCACTCATCACAAACGGTGGTAAGCCATTCATAAGAGATCACCTCCATGATCCAATCACCTCCCACCAGGCCCCACCTCCAACACTGGGGAATCGCACATCTCAACATGAGATTTGGAAGGGACAAACATCCAAACTCTAACAGACCGCAAGGACTAACCCATAAGGAAAATGTGTGGCCTTCTGTACCTTCTCTGGCCAGGTCCTGCATTTCCTGGTTTGGATGCCAGGTGGTTTCTGAGCTTTTCCTGTTTCTTTAAAATGTCAAGAAACCAATCCACAGCATGTGCTTCGATCTCTTTAGCCTTGGGGAATGGAACTTTTTAATTCAGATCAAGGAGTTAGAAAAGAACAATATTAGGAAGCTGACAGGTTTCCAAATGGGGCATAACTCTTTTAGAGATGAGGAATGTGGATATCTTCTTTGTTCTTTTCCATCCGTACATTAGATTTTGGGGGTAATCTCAATCTAGTTTTAATGATATGAAGAAACTGAACTCCATCCTTTTGCTCGGATGTGGTTTATTAGATCAGGGAGATCTCTTTTCCTTCAAGGGGCCATGGGGTCTATCATTTGGGGTCATGCTCTGGCTATCACGTCCTGATCTACATTGCATCCTTGGGGACAGAGGTGATCACATGATGTGAGACAGCATGGTGTACAGAGGGCATGATAGATTTCCGGAGCAGCTTGTCACCTTTCTCTCTGCATTGCCCCTTCCTCAGATATACTTAAGGCCCACCTTATTGGGTTCTAGTGTCATAGACATAATTTCACAGCTGGGCAATTTTGTAGCTAAGCTGCCTTACAACTCTTATCCCTACAATCTTTTACAGTTGCATAGTGTTTTATTTGCTTGTTTTTCAAAGTTCTTGCATATATTTTTTTCACTTGTTCCTGATAATAGGGTTACTAGAAAACTTGTGGTATTCGATAATCATCATTTTACAGATTAAAAAGTTGAGTTTCAGGGAGGTTAGATAACTTGTCCAAGGAACTGAACAGGTCATTTTCCAACTCTGAACACCATTCAGTTCTTCCAACTTCAAATCTATTGCTTTTCAATCTCAAAGACGCACATCCCTTGGATTGGATTCTAGCCATGTATAAAATGCTTGCCAATGGGAAACAAGTCATCTTCTTACCTACCTCCTATCAAAGAGTAATTTGCTCTCCCTAGACTCATGAAGGAAACTGCAGATGAAGCTGCTTCCTGTGCATTGAGATGTGAACACCCAACAATGAAGGGAACCAGTGACACAGAGAGCCTTTCATTTCCCATCTTCCCTCTGAGAAGCTCTCCACCCAGGCCATGGCCAGGATTCTACCAATGCTTCCTGAATTTTGAGCTCAGCTCCATTTGTAAGCCTCTCCCATTCAGCTCTGCAGGATAAGCAGACGGCATTGGGGCATCTCCTTTATCTCCCATAATTGAGCTCTCTTCCTCCATAGAGTGAGCAAACACAGTGCACAGAACACTGAGCACATCTAGGATTGTCCTGAAAGAGCTTGCCATTTAGTGGGTAGTAGAAAGACTTCTTGGGAATGAAAATAAGGGTGATGAGGTCCACTAGAGCATTGTTACCCAAGTGGTCCACAAACCAGAAGATCTGTATCACCAGGAGGTGGGGGCTAGTTAGAAACAGAAACTCAGGCCTCATATAAGAACTCCTGAATCAGAATCTGCATTTTAGTAAGATTCCCCAGGTGATTTGTCCACATATCCAAGGTTGAGAAGCCTATACCAGATAACCTATTTCCCTCTAGCCTGCATATGAGGAGGTCTATGTCCTGATTCCTCCTTTATTCTCTTACCTATCCCCTCCCCTCATAACTGTGTCTGTGTCTGCCCACCTTTCTCACAATGCTCAAACCTCACAACACTCTTGTTCTTGCATATATGCCTTAAATTCTCACAACAGCTCACAGATATGTTTTCTTATACCCACATTACAGGTACTGAAACTGAAGTTCAAAGAGAGAATAACTCACCTAGGGAAGAATTACTGCTAAGTGTGGCTGTGCCTGGAATTTGAAGCTAGGCTTGGCTCACTCCAAAGCCAAATCTCTTCCCATTATAACCAGAACTACTCCATACAAAGCTCCTATGGCCCATTTTTCCTTGAAAAACCCTTTGCAGAATATGGGGAAGCAGTTTTCACAGATCCCATATACCCACAAGAGGAATCCTTTTGTCAGAGGTGGTTGAACCAGGGTGACTCCATCTTGAATAGGGGCTGGGTAAAATAAGGCGACATCTATGCTGGACTGTTTCCATGAGGTTAAGGTATTCTTAGTCACAAAATTGAAATAGGGGATCAACACAAAATACAGGTCATAAAGACCTTGCTGATAAAACAGGTTGTGGTAAAGAAGCTGGCCAAAACCCACCAAAACCAAGATGGCCTTGAAAGTGACCTCTGGTTATCCTGACTCCTCTTTATATGCTAATTATAATGCATTCGCATGCTAAAAGACATTTCTGCCAGTGTCATGACAGTTTACAAATGCCATGGCAATATCTGGAAGGTAGGTACCCTATATGGTCTAAAAAGCTGAGGAACCCTCACTTCTGGGAATTGGCCACCCCTTTCCTGGAAAATTCATGACTAAGCCACCCCTTGTTTAGCATATAATCAAGAAATAACCATAACATAGCCAATCAGTAGCCCTCGGGGCTGCTCTGCCTATGGAGTAGCCATTTTTTTTACTTTCTCAGTAAACTTACTTTAACTTTATGGACTCATGTAGAATTCTTTCTGTGCCAAGAAAGAATTTATCCCTCTCTTAGGGTATGGATTGGGACCCCTTTTTGGAAATACTTTCTCTGGAAGTTAGGGGTTCCACTCAACAATATTTTTGCCACAAAATAGTTCAGAAAACTCAGCTTCCATCTTCAAACACCATGCAAAAAAGGAAAAGGCTCTTCTGATATCTGTTTGCTCTGGATTTGTTATCATTTATTTGGCCAAATTGTTTCATGACCATTCTTTCCCAATCACAGGAGTTGAAAGTGAAAATACTGAAACACTTAAACCAATTTGAGGGCATTCTGGAGCTGTAGGTGAGTATTCTCACCAATCACATGGCTAAGCGGGAGGAAGTAAATTTCCTCCTACCTGCCTCGCCCTAAACAAATCAGCATACAATAGATGAAGTGAGAATGTGGAGGCATACCTCATTTTATTGTGCTTCATTTTATTGCATTTCACAGATATTGCATTTTCTACAAATTGAAGGCTTGTGGCAACTCTGTGTCCAACAAGTCTATCAATGCCATTTTTCCAACAGCCTGCACTCACTTCAGGTCTCTGTGTCACATTTTGGTAATTCTCAAAATATTTCTAACTTTTCAAATTATTATTATATCTTTTATGGTGATTTGATGTTACTATTGTAATTGTTTTAGGGTGCAATGAACAGTGAAATGGCACATCTAATTAATAAATGTTGAGATTGCTCTGACTGCCTCACCAACCAGCATTCCCCAACTCTCTTCCTCTCCTCGGGCCTCCCTTTTCCTTTGAGACACCACAAGATTGAAATTAAGCTAATTAGTAACCCTACAATGGCCTCTAATTGTTCAAATGAAAGGAAGAGTTTCACATCTCTTACTTTAAATCAAATGCTAGATATGATTAAGCTTATTGAGGAAGATACGTTGAAAGCGGAAACAGGCCAAAAGCTAGGCCTCTTGCACAAAGTAGTATGTCAAGTTGTGAATGCAAAAGGAAAGGAATAAGAAAGCAGAACAGCCTTACTGCTGATATGGAGAAAGCATGAGTGGTCTGGATAGAAGATCAAGCCAGCCACAACATTCCCTTAAGTTAAAGCCTAATCCAGAGCAAGGCCCTAACTCTCTTCACTTCTGTGAAAGCTGAGAGATAAGGAAGCTATAGAAGAAAAATTTGAAGTTAGCACAGGTTGGGTTGGTTCATGAAGTTTGAGAAAAGAAGCTCTCTCAACATAAAAGTGAAAGGTAAAGCAGCAAGTGCTGATGGAAGTAGCCACAACAAGTTATGTAGAACATCTAGCTAAGAAAATTGATGAAAGTAGCTATACTAAACAAATTTGCTATGTAGATTAAACATCCTTCTATTGGAAGAAGATGCTATCTAGGACTTTTATAGCTAGAGAGAAGTCAATGTCTAGCTTTAAAGCTTCAAATGACAGGGCAACTCTCTTGTTAGGGGCTAAGGCAGCTGGTGACTTTAAGTTGAAGCCAATGCTCATTACCATTCTGAAAGTCTCATTACCATTCTGAAAGTCCTAGAGTCCTTAAAACTTATGCTAAAGATACTCTGCCTGTACTCTATAAATGCAACAACAAAGCCTGGATGACAGCACATTTGTTTACAACATAGTTTCTTGAATATTTTAAGCCCACTGTTGAGACCAACTACTCAGGAAAAAGAAGAGATTCCTTTTATTAGCTTGGTGCAAAAGTATTTGCGGAACTGCAATTACTTTAGCAGCAAACTAATAAAATCTTACTGCTCATAACAATGCACCTGGTCAACCAAGAGCTCTAATGGAGATGTGTGAGGAGATTAATGTTGTTTTTATGCCTACTAACACAACATGCATTCTACAGCTCATGGATCAAGAAGTCATTTAAACTTCCAATTTTTATTATTTAAGAAGATGATTTTGTAAGACTGTAGCTGCCATAGAGCTTGGTTCTTCTGATGGATTTGGGCAAAGTACATTAATAACCTTCTGGAAAAGATTCACCATTCTTGATGCCATTAAGAACATTTGTAATTAATGGGATAAGGTCAAAATATCAACATTAACAGGAGTTTGGAAGAAGTTAATTCCAACACTCATGAATGACTCTGAAGGGGTTCAAGACTTCAGTAGAGAAAGTAACAATGGGCCGGGGCCGGTGGCACACATCTGTAATCCTAGAACTTTGGGAGGCCTAGGTGGGCAAATTACAAAGTCAGGAGTTCAACACCAGCCTGGCCAACATGGTGAAACCCCCATCTCTCCTAAAAATACAAAAACTTAGCCAGGAATGGTGGTGCACAACTGTAATCCCAGCTACTTGGGAGGCTGAAGCAGGAGAATTGCTTGAACTCAGGAAGTGGAGGTTGCAATGAGCCAAGATCACACTATTGTACTCTAGCCTGGGCAACAGAGCAACACTCTGTCTCAAGAAAAAAAAAAAAAAAGTAACCACAGATGTGGTCGAAATAGCAAGAGAACTAGAATTTGAAATGTAGCCTGAAGAAGTGACTGAATTTCTGCAATATCATAACACTTGAACAAATGAGGAGTTGCTTCTTTTGTTTTTTGTTTGTTTTGTTTTGTTTTGTTTTTGAGACAGAATCTTACTCTGTCACCTAGGCTGGAGTGCATTGGCACAATCTCAGCACACTACAACCTCTTCTCCCAGGTTCCAGTGATTCTCCTGTCTCAGCCTCCCAAGTAGCTGGAATTACAGGCCCACACCGCCATGCCTGGCTAATTTTTTTTTGTATTTTTGTAGTAAAGGTGGGGTTTCACTATGTTGGCCAGGCTGATCTTGAGCTCCTTACCTCAGGTGCTCAGCTCACATTGGCCTCCCAAAGTTCTGGGATTACAGGTGTGAGCCACCGTGCCAGCCGAGGAGTTACTTCTTACAGATGAGCAAAGAAAGTGGTTTCTTGAGATGGAATCTACTGCTGGTGAAGATGCTGTGAACATTGTTGAAATGACAAAGAGAAATTTAGAATATTATATAAGTTGAAATGATAAAAATGATTTAGAATAGTACATAAACTAAGTTGATAAAGCAGTGGTAGAATTTGAGAGGATTGATTCCAATTTTGAAAGAAGTTCTACTGTGAGTAAAATGCTATCAAACAGTATCGCATGTTACAGAGAAATCTGTTGTGACAGGAAGAGTCAGCTGATGCAGCAAACTTTGTTGTTGTCGATTTTAAGAAACTGCCACAGTCACTTCAATCTTCAACAACCATGACACCAGTCAATCAGCAGCCATCAACACTGAGGAAATATCCTCCACCTGCAAACAGGTTACAATTTTCTGAAGGTTCAAATGATTATGAGCATTTTTTAAGCAATAAAGTATGTTTAATTAAGGTCTGTACATTGTTTTCTACACATAATGCTATTGCACAATTAATATACTATAGTATAGTGTAAACATAACTTTTATTAGCACTGAAAAACCAAAAAATTTGTGTGACTTGCTTTATTATGAGATTTGCTTTATTGTTGTGGTCTGGAATCAAACCTGCCTGTATACTGAGAAGAAAACAAACAAACAAATAAAAACTATGAAAATTAAGAATGTGCTAGAAATATATTTATTGACAAAGTCATATATTAACTGGAAAAAAAATCAAGTCACAAAACAGGAATTTCAGCATTCTCTTATGTCTTTTTTCCCAAGAATCTATAAAATCGAGTATATAAGAGTGCTAAAATAATAAGTTTATGGGAGCTCTTTAGTTTATCCTTAATGCTTTTCTCAATATTTTGATTTTTTCTTTATAATAATCATAAATTACATGTAGAGCACATATTTAAAGCATATTTTTTAAACACACACTTTTTTTCTACAGCATTATTATTATCCCCAACATCAGTATCTACATTTTAAGACCTACACAGCTGTACAGCAGTCTCTGAACTCAGTTTTGTTGAACACCTTCTTGTGGCATTTTTTCAATAGTTTATTCCAATCTACAAAAGATTCCTTCAAGGAGAAGTACATATACCTTAAAAAAATAATGGACGACAGAACCTGGTAGCATTAGAAGGAAAATCTGCTCCTGGGGAGGAGGGATAAGCCAAGGAGCCCAACTTCCTTTCCCTGGAGCTGCCTGTACCATAAAGTCTTATCTCCACCCACCAATTCCTGTGGGTCCTCTTGGCCTTTAACACTTCTATACACATTTAAACTAAACATCTTCATCTAGTGGCTTCTTTGCTTAGCTGAAACTATGTTTGCAAAATTTTAATATTAAACTAAAATTTAAAAAATTAAAGGCTTTACCAATTACTAAAGAATTACAAAAGATGAATAAACCCTAACTACTTGACTTTGGAGAGCCTATTACATATGTCATGCTCTTTGGGGGGGAATCGATGGGAGCTCACATGAGTGAAACCATCCACCTAGAAATAAGAAGGCTTCATCCCACTCCCTGGATCCATCCCTCCATCTCCAAGCCTCCCTTTCCCTTTGAGAGAGAGAGAAAGACAGAGAGAGAGAAAGAGAACAAGTTTCACAGTGTATCAAACAACCTCTATGTTTTAAGAATGACCTCACACGGACCCAGATCATCAACAAGGTATTTATTTCCATTGGCCTCTCTGTGCAGATAGATAATAAATAAAATGAAAAATAATGGTTCCTGCTCTAAGAAGCTTACAGTTTCTGGTGGAAATATCAACAAATGCCTAAAATTCATGTTGAAATACCAAGAAAGGAATATGCAAATACTCTCTGTTTACTCCGCTTGTCATTTGGCTCATGGTTGGACAGTTTCTGTCTCCTTCATCATTGCTTTCTCAAATCATAATTAACCCTTAAAACCCAGAGGGCATCTCTTTCACAAAGCTGTCTCTGATCCCTTCCTCCAAAGTCACAGAATTCCTTTTCTTCTGAACCTCCAGCATATATAGTATTTCCATGGGGGACATTTTACAATTTAACACAATGATTCTCCACCAGAAGAAAGGGTGGGAGTATATGTAACACGAATCTTATTAAGTTCTAAAACATTACATAAATCATCAAGAATCACACAGATAGTGGAAGGTACCACATTGTAATCCATATCCTCAAAAATCCTGCTTTGAACCACCAGTGTCTTCTGATCATTTTCAAACTACTTTCCACATCCTCCTCTCCTCCACCCCACCAGCCTGGATTGTGGTCCCCTCATCATGTCCACATATCTTTTTCCATCTCTTATGAGTCCCTGGGACTGGTAGCAGGGAGCAGCATCCCTCACAGACCCTGAGGACTGGTGGTAGGAAGCGGCATCCCTCTCAGACTCTGAGGTGAAACAATATTGAGGGCCACTTTTTGACCCTGTTCATGGTCCTTATCTCTCCTACTGGGTTATGTACTCCTCTAGGGAACAAACACTACCTTCTTCATTTAGCTCTACCTCCCCCAGACACCATCACTGTGGGAACTAGAACAATGGCTTGCCTTTATCATTTTTGTATGAGTTTTTCAATAGATTTTTTGAATAAAGGAAAAATATAGAATATACAGATTACGTAAGTGCAAATAATATAAGCTGCAAGTGATAACATTTGTGGACAAAGGGGTTGATGTGGAGAGAGTTTCTGGAGGAGGTGAGATGTTTTTATTTCCTTTGGCTGGGGGATCCTGACTTAGCAGAGATGAAGGTGAAAGGCAGCGTAGTTGGAGAGAATTGCATAATGGTCTGATGTAAAACATTCCTCGTTGTTGATGAGAAATGACAGTGCTGATAGATTTCCTATGACCATAGAACAGATGAGCAAGACAGTTTAATTCTGGGAATTTCTGTTTTCCATCTCAGAGATTACTCCTTGGGCCATTATCTCTTCAGTGGATGGAGGTACTTGCTAAAAATAGGCTACTAATGTTTTCCTTAGAATTACAGCACACGTCAGAAGAGAGTAATGACCCAGTGCTGCACTGTTTTCTTTTCATTTCGGTTGGCCTCAAACAAATAAACCCGACAAATATTATCGGAGTCACATATGCTCATTAAGGGTTATAGTCAGTGGCTATGTTTGTTTTACTGTGTAATAGATGATGAAACCATGGTGATGAGTGGAGTAAGCTGGGATGGTTTTTGTATTTCCCCATCTCGACACGGAAGACTTGCTTATTGTTTTTTTTCTCTGGCTTGTACAAGAAATAGAACAGCTCACTGAAACTCATTCATTTTGACATGTCTTAAAGAAGTCCACATTCACATCTTCTAATTTCGCTCAATGACACATAATGCATGTTTGAAAGGTGGTTCTTAAATAAATCATTGAACATTAAATAAGCATTTTCACTGGCAAGTGACCATTGTGAAAACTTTCAAATAAGAAATAGTGTACTTAATAATATATTAACTCACTATAACTGAGGATTCTGTTGGTAATCATTTTACGGACTAGAGGACAAAATTTGGCTCATGTTGTATAAAATTTAGGCTATAAAAAGGCAAAGCATATAGTACTGGCCTACTGTCTTTTTAGAAACACTTTAGGCTAGTAAAAGAAAATAAACACTATAGCTATTTCCTAATGAGATTTCCACACATTTTCATATCTAAGCCTCATAGCTTTTTTTTTTTTTTTTTTAAAGAGGCTGAAAAGCCATGGGTCTTCGCATTCTTATATGAATTCTTAATTCTTACCAAAACTCTAATTTTACTACCCAAAGGGCTGCTTTTCCCTATTAGCCCTAATACTTCTGTCCACAGAATGATCTTTCTAAAATACAGATCTGACTGTATCACTTTCTAGTGAAAACCTTCAACAGTTCCCTGTTAACTAATCCAAATACTTCTGCATTATGTACAGTACTATTCATGTTACGGCCTATTTTTGCCCCTTTAAAAATTCTCCTTCTGTGTAATTCACAATAGTCCCGTGTTAGCAATGGGTGATTGGGAGGAATCCTGATATCCCAAAACATGCCAGCTTTTATCCTTTAGCCTTCAAACACACTTCTCCTTATCTTCCAGGTAAAATTGCTGTCAGCAACACTGCACTCAAATATAACTTCCGAGATTTTCTCCCCCACATTTACTCCCCAACACCTAGTGGCTCCCTTCTTCCTGCTCATTTAGTGCCTTCTCCAGGCACTCAAATCATGTCATTTCCAGCATAAGCATTTTCATTATTTGTTTTGATGTCTATCTCCCAAGGACTTGTCTTTTTTGCAATGAAAGCTCAATGCTGAGACAACTCCAAACCGCAAGCAGGTGCTCCATAAATGCCCATTTGCAGTGCAATTGAATAAATGAATCACAAACCGCTTCTCACTAGAAAGGAACAAGCCCAGAACTCATGCCTTTTAAAGCCCTGATACAAGTTGCAATTTCAATTTGCAATTGTATCAGGTTCCAGACTGAAGCCAGGGATATGGTTCTGCAAAAGCATCCAAGTAGGTTTTAGCTTCTAGTTAAAACCACATACACCCAAGAGAACATCAGGAGTTATTACTTGAATAGCCACCCTGTCCACATAAAAATGGTGAACACATACACTTTGTTCTTTGAAAATGCTCCCTTGAGTCTATGCTGAGATGTATTCATTTAGAAGAACAAAGGTTGATCAGCATGTCACCAACCAGACAGCAGAAATTGTATGTTTGGCAGCCATTTCTACAGGAACACAGGCCTGCATTTAATTTCCTAACAGATTTCAAGGACCTAACTTGGTAGGAGAAGTACAATCTTACAGGGAAGTAAGGCTGCATGATACCAAAAGAAACAGTATCACACTTGATAGCAATAATGTTTCCACCAACACTGTCCTAATCTGTTCTGAAATTATATACTCAATGCCACTGTAAAATGGTAGCTGTCAGAATACAGTTATAGCAACCTAGAACGTCACAGATGGAAGGAGTCTTAGAGAAACTGCTGTTAATATCTTTCATTACTCAGATGTGGATGTAATAGCTAAGAAACAAGTCTCATCTGCCCAACTTACTAGAATATAGGAAAAAATGAGGGGAAGATAATACGTCAAGTGGCAGCATAACAGAGTAGACAAGCCATAGTTCCAGGGGACCAAACAGTCTGGCTTCATCACTTGGTACCTGTATGGCTATAGGAAAGTCATTTAACCTCTTTGAGCCTCAAATTTTTTGCCTACAGAAAAATATCCATTGCTATCTTTTTCAGAGGGTTTCAGTTAGGATTAAAGATTCTGTGTTAGGAATATCTAGCACAATGCCTGAAAAAGAATGAATCTTCAATAATTGACAGATATTATTATTATTGCAGTAGAAATACAGGGAATGTGAATCATGTTTGGAGTGGACTTTTATCATCTGAAGCTAAAAAACAACCAAATCTTTGTATTTGGGAGGAACCCTGATGGAGAGGAGGAAGGTCCATCTTTCATTACGGAGGCCGAAAGGGGAGGGTTCTGGCAGCGAGAGAGTGGTTACCTGGTGGAACCCATCCAATCCAAGCTTCCACTGGGGCTCTGAACCTGGAAGTGACATGGCCCTACCCCTCACCTACCTGCATTCTGCCAGAGGATCCAGCTACAGAGGAGGCCTCCTTGGTTCCTACATGCAAGTCAAGCCTGCTGTTTTTGGGAACCCTCCAACATTCTCCAAAAAATTCTTTTTTTGTTTAGGATAGACAAAACTGATTTCTGCAACTTGTGATTAGCAAGAAATTCACTATTAATATAATCGTAATAGAGGCAGACCAGTTATTTCCAATCTAGTCCTTGTTTCTCCATTGCTAACATACTTTATGCTATATCACTTTCTCAGTTAAAACCATGGCTCAATTTCCTATGTTCATAGACAGAGCATAGATTTTTTAAAATGGGAAACTGTGGATAAACCACACTGTTTAATTCACAAAATGAAGCACTTATAGACACAAACCTAGGCTGAGAAGCCTCTCTGTATCCTCTGAGTTTAAAGGGCCTGGGCTAAATTGCAGCAAAGGAGTGGGAGAACAGAAGCCTAGAAAGTCCAGCCTCACTAAGCGAGCACCAATTACAAAAGGAACCATCATCCGGTGCCGGCAGGACTTTGTGCTAAGTAGCCAGTGATTTTCCAATGTTTTTAAGTTGGAGGAAAATATATGACAGATGTGTTGGCTCTAGGAACAATACAAACAGCTTCTTAAATCACCAAGAAGGGGAGGGAAAGAAAGTAATACAATACAGGATAAATCAGGAGAGAGTCGGCAGGACTGTCTGTGAATGATGTGTTCAGTAGCAGTAAACAAGCATGGGGTGAGGAGGCCTTGGACCACAAGACCAAATAGCACAGAAAACTGTCCTGAACCCCACCCTGAAGGAACATGATCTACAACTTGAGGAACACAAGAGAGATAAAACACTAACAAAAACTCAAATGGGACAATAATGTTAAAACACAGTTGACTCTGTGCATTACTAAAGCAAAGGGACGAAAATAATGAATCAGCGGCCTGCTCCAAGTTCCACTAAGACGGTGGTTCTCAACATATAATGTACCTAAGAATGTCCTAGGGTTCTTGCTAAAAGTGCGGAGCCCTGGGCTCCTTGGTCAACAGGTGCTACTAGGCCAGACATGGCAGCTCGTGCCCATAATTCCAGCACTTTGGGAGGCTGAGGTGGGCAGATTGCTTGAGCCTGGGAGCTTGAGACCAGCCTGGGCAACATGGAAAAACACTGTCTCGACTAAAAATACAAAAAAATTAGCTGGGCATGGTGGCACATGCCTGTAGTTCCAGATACTCAGGAAGCTGAGGTGAGAGGATCAATGTCTGAGAGGTCAAGGCTGCAGTGAGCCGAGATCATGCCACTGCATTCCAGCCTGGGTGACATAGATTCTATCTCAACAACCACAACAAAAAGAGGTGCTGCTATAGTAAGTTTTATGTGGAACCTAAGAATATGTATTTTTTTTACAAGTTAGAAGGTGGTTCTAATGCAGTTAGCATTACTCACTACTTTACACAAAGTCCAGCCCTAAAAGCACAGTAAAGGTTTTTAGTTTCAACAGATACAATGCCAGATCACATTGTCCTGGGATAATATGTTCAAGACTAAGACACCGGGCATTACAGCATTATGAATAATCAGGGGTGAATTGAACTCATTTATGAACATTCTAAAGTTCACTGTAGACTTTTTATTTGGTGATGTGTACAACCTAGCGGCAATAATAATGGCCATCATGTACTGAGTCCTCACTGTGGGCCAGGCACTGCCAAGTGCTTTATATGCATTGAAAAGGTGACTCTTCAAAGCAACTCTATGAGGTTGATTTTATTATTATCCCTGCTTTATAGATGAAGGAAGTAATAAAGATGATAATCTTGGATATGACATGATGGCATAATGGTTAATTTTATGTGTCAACTTGACTGGGCCACAAGATGCCCAGACATTTGGTCAAACAAAAGTGTGGTGCTTCTGTAAAAACACCTAAACATATGGAGTAACTTTGGAGCTGGGTAATGAATAGAGTCTGAAAGAGTTTTGAGATGTATGCTAGAAATATGGACATTAACAGATTCTGGCGAGGTCTTAGATGGAAATGAGGAACATGTTATTGGAAGTTGGATAAAAGGCAATCTTTGTCATAAAGTAGCAAAGAGCCTTGTTGGATTGTGTTTGTGTTCTAATGTTTTGTGAAAGGTGGAACTCGTGAGTGATAAAACTGGATAGTTAGCTGAGGAGATTTCCAATCCAGGTGTTGAAGGAGTGACTTGGTTCCTCCTAACTGTTTATAGCAAAAATGTGAAGAAAGAGATAAATTGAAGAAGGAATTGTTAAGCAAGAAAGAAACAGAACTTAAAGAACTGAAAATTTATCAGATCCTCCACATTGCAAAAAGAAAGAAAGAAAGAAAGAAAAGAAAACTTGTTCTGAAAAGCACACTAAGAGTATGAATGATCAACCATTTAATAGAGATCATGCATGCAGTGTCTCCATTTAATTAGCCATCTTAACAGAAGCCAGGAATAGAGATGAGATTATTCCAGCAAAGACTTTGCCAGTGTGAACTAAAGGGGACATAAAAGACATGATAAAATGCAGTAAGTCTGTCAGAGTTTTTGGATTTTACCTGATGGAATCATGAAACTATCTAGTTGCACACATGTGCTATCTTTCAAGAAAAGGAAAAGAGGAACCCAGAGCCACAATTCAGAATTCATCAGGGCTGCGAATCCTATCACTGGTCCAGAATGCACAGGCCAGGGGTGCAAGACTGTCTCCAAGTAAGTTTCAGATGGCTGGACCACAACTCTGCAGAGCTATGTGTGGGCAGAGCTACCACAGAGAGCCAAAGGAATGAGGTTGCCCTGCTGACCTGTGGGGGAGATTTTGCCATCACACTGGGCCTGGAGGGTGAAGGAGCAAACCAAAGAGGATTATTCTTGAGCCTTAAAGTCTAATGGGGTCAGTCGCAGTGACTCGCACCTGTAATCCCAGCACTTTGAGAGGCCAAGGCAGGTGGATCGCTTGAGCTCAGAAGTTTGAGACCAGCCTGAGCAACATGGCGAGACATGCCGTATCCACCAAAAATATAAAAACTTAGCCCAGCTTGGTGGTGGTGCATGCCTGTGGTCCCAGCTACTCAGGATGCTGAGGTAGGAAGACTGCCTGAGCTCAGGAGGCAGAGGTTGTAGTGAGCTGAGATCTGTACTCCAGGCTGGGTGACAGTGAGACTCCATCAAAAAAAAAAAATTAATGGTATTAGCCTTCCTAGGTTTTATACTTGCTTGGGACTACTCACCTCTTTCTTCCTTCCAATATTTCTCTTTTAGAATAGGAATGTCTATCCTATGCCTGTCCCACCATTGTGTTTTGGAAACATACAACTTGTCTGGTTTCATAGGTTCACAAGTGGAGAGAAGTTTTTTCTCAGGATGAAGTGTATATTGAGCCTCTCCATATCTGATTTACACATACTGAGGTGAGACTTTGGACTTTAGAGATAATATTGCAAATCAGTTAAGACTTTGGGGCTACTGGGGTGGGGAATGGATGTATTTTGTATGCACTAAGGGGATGAGTTCAGGGGGCAAAGGGATGCAATGCTATAGACTGAATATTTGGGTCCCCCCAAAATTTATCTATCAATCTTAACCTATAATTTGATGGTATTAGGAGACAGGGTCTTTAAGAGGTACTTAGGGGTAGATGAGGTAATAGGAATGGGGCTCTCATGATGCGATTAGTGCCCCTATAGGATGAAACACCAGAGAGCTTCTTCTCTGTCTCTGTCTTTCTCTCTCTCCTCCATGTAAGGACACAGTAAGTTGGCAAGCCATCTGCAAGCCAGAAGAGGACCCTCATTGGGGAACTAAATTGGCCAGCACTTTGATCTGGACTTTCTAACCTCCAGAACTGTGAGAAAATAAATTGTTGTGGTTTATGTCACCTAGTCTAGGGTATTTCATTATGGCAGCCTGAGCAGACTAAATGGTAATCCTACCACTCGCCTAGGAAGTGGTAGGATTCAGATTTGAATCTGGAAGCCTTACTTGAGGGTTTTTCACTCGACCAACTACACTACACCTTTGAAAGTCCCTTTTCCCCCAAAGACTTCCAGAAAAAAAGCTTTGTATCCTCTTTTAGGGTACAGTTTTATCTCCAAAATCCCTTATACCAGTGAATTTAAAAAAAAAAAAGTGACCTGACTTCAGGTTCCAGGTGCTTGGATTTATTCGTCTTAAAATGTCTCTGAGTAGTGGAATACAAATTTTCCCACCCTTCCTCTCATGAAGCTGTGTAGACAGGCCACAAAGGAAAAGAGCAACTGAATCTCTAATTTCTACATGACTTGACCATGTCACCAACACCTGTGTCAAAATGAAGTTTCACCAGATGCAGTCAAGCCTCTGCAGAGGCTGCTGAGCCACAGTGTCTCCAGGAAGACCCGTTGATGACTCATACTCCAATCCACTCATCAGACCACCGTGCTGCTGGCCTTCTGTGGTCTGGTAAGAGCCAGAACACTTGGAGAAAAATGCAAATGCGTCTTTAGTACCTACATAAAGGCAAAACATTTTGCAACGCATTTCTGGTCTTTAGATTAACACGTATACTATGTCAAGTTCACAGGTAGTTTGGGCCCACATTTTAGTCTTGGTAAAGAGTAGAGTAACAGGAACCCCACTTGTTTCATATGAGTAGGAAAAGTGTCCCAAGAATGTTAGCCTGTGGATGTCTTGAAGCTTGGAAAGTGGGAAATGTTAAGGGGGCAACCAAGTCAAGGAACTTCTCCTCACAGATGTGGGGCTCAGTATTTTGTGGAGGCACAAACATAGGGCCATGATGGAAAAGGCATGGGTTGGGGGGCCAGGGACTGTGAATGTAGGGGTGCATCAACCTTGCACCAACTCCCAATCAGGAAGGTACATTATGGGGCTGAGCAAGGCAGATAAAGCAAATTACAGCAACTAGAGCTGTCAGCCAAAGTGATCTTCATAAATTCAAATCCAATCATGTTTATCCTGCTTAAAGCCTTTCAAATGACTCCTATTGCATCAAGAATGCAGCTGCAAAGCCTTAGTGAGTCCTGAATAACCATTTCAAATATACACATTTCAAAGACCTTACTCATGCCTCCCTTCTCAAGCTTCATCCCCTCCTCTACAGTGCCCCCTCGGTTCCTGGAGTATGTCAGTCTTTTTCTGCCTCGTGGCCTTGACACATGCTGCTTTTGTTTTTCAGATGGACCACTCATGCTCTTGGCCTTGGCTTATCCTTATCGTTTTGATCTCACCACAAATGCCCCATTTGAAATCCATCCCTTGCTTTTCTATTATTTTCTTTCTCAGCAGTCTGGTCATATCTTCCTCAGCCCTCACACATTATGAAATTACTATGCCTGCTCACACGTTTTTGCCTGTCCCACACTTAGACTGTGAGGCCCATGAGCACAGGGACCACATCTATCTTGGTGCCCCCTTAATATCCCCAGCACCTTACACAGCACCTTACACAGCACCTTGGCACTTGGAAGGTGTTCAGTCAGTGTTTGAATGAATAAATGAAAGTCCCCTTGGCAAGAGTTAAGCTGTCCTTGCCAGGACATTGTGGTGGCCTAACACAGCAGTCAAAAGAGCCCTGAGAGCAACCCCTGCCTGACTTGCCATCAGAGCTGACTTCCCGGTGACACTTTGGCCAGAGGCAAAGAGAAACGACAGAGGTGTTGCCATTCTCCAGCCCACAGCATGTGTCTGCGTGCTGGGCGGAGGGGTGCAAGTGAGGGCTGAGGACCAGCCTGCACTCCAAGGGCTGGGCAGGTGCCAGCCACCTCAATCCACAGGGGGATGCTTTTCTGCTTGGACTGCCAAGAGTTGAGAGCTTTTGGACATTCACACAAAGACACAGCAGGGACTATCCAAGACCCTGTCAATAACTCAAGAGAGTTACAGACCAGAGAGCCAATGGCGAACAGGAAAAACCTGAATCGCAGCCCCAAAATGGCCAAGGTTTAAGGGTCGAGTCGCAGGTCCATCAGACCACAGAGGCAGGCTTTGGATTACAGAAAGACATTAGCCAGACCCAAGACTACAACCTCCTGGCAGGAGCAAGAGCAGGAAGTGGTGGCATTTAGAGAATATCCGCACAGGTAGAGATTTACTAGTCACTTTAATGCAGTTTCGCTCTAATTAATTTGGAGGGAAAAGCAAACACCAGGGAACCAGAGAAACAAGACAAAGGAAAATAACCTTATCCGATTTCTATATCCTCTGACTGCCTCTGAAAGGTGTTTATCAACAATAACTTCCCTGCGAGAGGGAGTGGTTTCCATTTCTGGTCAGAGCAGCAATTTTCTAAGCTTGTTCGTACCCCCCTCCCCTAGAAGCCCCATGCAACTTGTCACCAAATAATACCTTGAGAAATACTGAGTCCTAATTCCTTCATATCCTTTTTCCTATGGCATACAAACAGGCCTGGGATATCTGTATAATGAGATAGCACATACAAGTTGCTTTGCAAATTTGCAAAGATGCACGACAGACTTTAAATAATCTACCCCCAAGGGAAAACTAAGAGAATGAAGAAATGGAAAATGACATTGCCATTCATTTTAGTAGTAGGAGCTCTGTCCTGTCCTTTCAACCTTGTCACCAGCATGCTCTGGAAGTCAGATCAACAGCTCCCTTTTGCAGATGGTCTATTGCATTTGCTATTATTATTGACATTGCAACCTGTTCCCTTTTCTCTCCCTCCGAGCAGCCGCCAGAGGATCAGCCAAATGGCCCTGAATGAGGAAACCCATTCAAGGCCATTTGTCTGCAGTTGTGTGTGTGTTCAGGTCTCCCTCTCACACTCACTCCATCCTGACAAGTGCAGAAGGTGAAAACATTGCTAGACAGTCTGTTTTCGGAAAGGGATCAGCCTGTTGCTGAAAGATTTATCATCAGGGACTGCAGGGTAGGGGACGGCCTTTACTTGAACCAGAATTGGTCATTCAGAGTTCATTCTGTAACTTGATCATTTATTTATATGTTATGTACCTTCTACCAAGGAAAGAGGGTGCATGTGAGACAATTACCTCATGGAAAGCAGTGTGGTCAAGTAGCCATCTCATTGAACAGCCTATTAGAGATGTAGTGTGCAGCTCATTTGACTGTTGCTTTAACCCTTTGGGCTCTGTGTGACCTCCGGTGAGAAGAGGGGATTTCAGGTTTTGCCTTCTGTAGTCACACGCACTGCAAATGGGATCATGAGATACAGCTCCTGATTCCAGAAGACATATTCCGTCCCCCACCCACAATCACTCATTGTAAGAGAACATGCTGGGTGAGAGGTAACAAAAAGCCTGGAAAAATTGAAGGAGGGATTCCAGGAAAAATAATTCTTCTTGTACATATTGATGGCCCACGTTCATGAGGTCACATTCAGAGAGATATGAAACCTATCAATGGCTAGGAAAGGTAGTTACAGCTTGGCACTGTTCTAAGATGCAAATCATAGCACGTCTTCTATCAATCTAAAGCTTCAGTCATGTCAGATTGTGCTCATTTCAATTTCGCACTTAATCCATGGATATTTTTATTCTTGCTGAACAGATGAGGCAATGGATATTTAAGGAATAGTTTGCCCAAAGTCATAGCTCAGAGCTGGGATACCTCCCATGTCTTTGTATACTCAGACAAGAGCTTCGTTCTCCAAGGTCTCTAAAAACACATCTAGAAGCAATTGAGGGCAGCAGGAGGTGATATTGGAAGAATCTTCCTGAAATACACTCACCTCCTCCAAGAGTAAATAGACCCACCTCGAGGCTCCCTTGTTCACAATGACTCCTCTTCCGTGAAAATTGCTATTAGTACATTGAGTGGCCCTACATCCTATGTTTGGACCATCCAACCCTGGCCCTTAGCTCTCAGGACCCCTAGCCATGATTGAGCCACAAAAGGTGGTAGGGATATCTCATCCTGGTTTGGCCATTTAGATTGGAACTAGATGACACAGACTTAGTCATGGAGCTTAGTTAAGGCAGGGCTATGAAAGAAATAGCCATAATGCTTTTTGCTGAACTCTCAGAAGCATCTCTTACTTCCAAGTCTTGTTTGGCATTCTCCAAAACTTACTCTTCTTACTTAAGAAAGTGTAGAAGATACTGGCATATGTGTGTTCATTCAACACACATTCTAAACCCAGTTCTTCTTTGCCTTCTTCTCTTTCTTGCATCTAAGGATGGCAATGCAATGAAACTCTGGCCGAGAAGATATAGGTAGAACTCTGTGGGCTGGAAGATGGGTTTTAAAATAAAAAGGCAAAGGCATACTCTTCCCATTTCTCACTGATGAGAAAGCAGATGTTATGTCTGGAAGAGAAGCCACCATCTGGAAAACATTTTTTAAAGGCCACAGAACTGAAGGATCATTGAATCAAGGGATCAGCCTAGGACAGCCTACCTCTAGTATTTGTATCATATAGAGAAGAAAATACAACTATTGGTTTAAGTTCCTGTGAGCTGGGTATTCTGATATTCGCAAACAGAAGAAGTGGCTTCTTATACTTAGAATGAATGTAATCTTGCACACCTCTTGAACATCATGAAACTGACTTAAATATCTCAGCTGTGATATGGGGCCCAAGGAAGTCATATAGAGAGCTGAAGGAACACTCTGTACATGTGAGGAGGATGATCCTTGAGATTTCCACTTCCAAATCCTCCCTCATTTATAGTGTAGAACTGGATGAAGAGATCTTGGTTAGGCTTCTTTAGGTTTCTTGAAAGGAAATGTATAGAAAACCACAGGTAATTAAGGTTTTTGGAAAGTCAGAAGATATGTGGAATGATTTATAAAATTGATCTGACACCAGAGTCACTTCACATTCTATTTGTTACCAATTCATTCTTTCATTCATTTATTCATTCACTTAGCCTATAACAAAGGTTTATTGACCACCTACTATGCCAGGTGGATGAATATCATGATAGTTAAGATTTATTTACTCTCAGAGAGCCTTAATACAGATCTCAAAGCAGATTTTCAGCAAGTACTTCCTATAAAGTTGGATGACTATCTGGATAGTTGGGATCTTCACATATTTTACAGAGAAACGTAAAAGATGTTCAGCATAGATAAGAACTAAAACTTGGCACACATAATCTACTTTCCTTAATTCACTTAGCATTTGTGCTTTCCCAATAAGAGATTTCAGAGGATTCATTTGGTACCAATTAGTGAAGGTGAAATGCTACTCTTAGGCACATGTCACATGTCATCTCAAAGGTGACTGGACTTCCACCTGCCCAGTTCTAGGTGGCTGTTTCTGGAATGTCCATGTGACTGTATTGGCCATCTCAGGGTGCCATACAAAATATCATAGACTGTGTGGCTTAAACAACAGAAACGTATTTTGTCACAGTTCTGGATTCTGGAGTCCTAGATCAAGATTTGGGTTGGTTTCTGCTGAGAGCTCTTTTCTTGACTCATGGATGGTCATCTTCTTTTTGTGTCTTCATATGATGGAGAGAGCAAGCTCTGGCACCTTTTTCTCTTTCTATAAGGGCATCAGCCCTATCAGGTTACACTCCCACAGTTTTGACCTTATTTAACTTTTATCACCTCCTCATAGGTCCAATTTCCAAGTATAGTCACATTGGAAGGTTATGACATCAACATTTGAATTTGGGGGAACATAAACATTTAGTCTATAATAATGGCTGATTCTTCCTACTTTGACAGTAGCATAAATGTCACTCAAAGGACACTCTATATGAATAGTACCACAAGATCAGAAAGAAAAATAGAGTCACTTTTCTATGAAGGTGGCTCTTTAGGCACTATGGACTTTTCCCTCCAACATCCCTGGTATGGGGACAAAAATAAACCAAAATAAACCATTTTGAGAATCCAGTAGCCAGAATTCTTTCCCTGCAGATATTGGACTCATTGACTTCAAGCAAATACCATAGGCAATCCATCAGCAGCTAACTATGAACAACCACTATTAGCTAATACATAATTGATTTCAACTTATCTGCCTCCAATGCCACGAAATGCATGGGTAAGATCATGGAGAGCCACTACTGGGGGATGAACAAGAGAGGAGCTCTAGAGGGAAAACAAAATACTGTCTAGAGTTATATGTTTTGGTGTCACACACATAAATGAAATACAAGGGCTATTAGAAATGATTTTGCGATTGAAGATTGGATATTTGTAGTTTCATTTAACAGAAGAAGAAAAAAAAAGAAATGAATATGCCAAAATTATAGGAAAAGTCTGTGATTAGAACAGTTTCCCATACCCAAACCCACTGGCACTAGCCATGCCAGGACTCATGCACCAGAGTCCTATCACATGGGAGGTGCTGGTCCAAGGACAAACCTTTCCTACTTAATTAGCTTTCTGATGATTCAGACTTGCTTTCAACAGTGTTAGCTACTGCTCAGGGTCTCTCCTCCTAGATTTTCCCATATATTAAAGACAATACACCTGGAAAAGAGAGACTCTGAAACTTTCAACATCAAAATTCAGATTGGCACAAGCCAAAAGGCCCAAGGGAAGGATAGTAAAAAAGTAAGAATTGCATATTTCCACATCTGTTTTCAATAAGACTTATGTCAAATAATTTTATTATTTGACAAAAGCAATTCAAAGAATTGCTTTGTTTTTTCAGAATGCCTTGAAAATGTCATTAAAATTCACCTATGAGCACACACACAGAACATACCACCTGTCCAGAGTGTTAGATCAAATGAGAAAACCAGGGGC
Organism: Cacajao melanocephalus; assembly: GCA_963573385.1. NCBI lineage: Eukaryota > Metazoa > Chordata > Mammalia > Primates > Pitheciidae > Cacajao > Cacajao melanocephalus. The sequence goes on along the minus strand of CAUYLG010046701.1, from coordinate 82,404 downwards.
TTAGCCCTCGTAAGTAGGAAGAGACTTGACCTGCTACAGAGGAGGAGAGGCAATGTTATTTCTAAGCATTCCTATTTCCACCAACCTGGGGGCAAGCAATCTATTTTCAGCTTGACACCAATCAGGAAACGGCTCTGCTAAAATACCCTTCCTGTTAATACAAATGAGACATATCTCTGGAAAAGCAGAGAATGTCAACATGGATCTGAGTGCTCAGATGAGAGAGGCCATTCCTGGGTTAGTAAGTGAAAAGCTATAGTCATTTTACAGAACACAAGTGGGAAAGCAAACCTGCATGAGCAAGTTTCTAGGTGGCAATTTGGTAATTACATTACAATTAGAAAGTCTTACGGAAAGTCTACAGCAGTGCAAACCCTTCGGTCCAGTAATTTCACTCCTTTGAAATTATCCTTAGGATATGTAGGCAAGGATGCTTATTGTTGGGGGGTAGCCCTAGCCCTAGATAAATCTCTTGTGTTACTATACACCTTGCTGGATACGGCAAGAATGTACCATCCTTTACCAAGCTTTACCAAGGCCATTTCCCAGGCTGGTGCTTACAGCAAGAAACCTTGGAGGATGAGGTAATGTCTCCTACTGAGACAAAGAGCAGGCTTGCTTACCATTTACAAAGCGGAAATAGATACCCTAAGCTCAGTATTCCTCAGTCGCAATGCAAACCCACTGTGTGAAAAGCATTCATCTGGGATTATGAATTCACGCTTGTGGGGTCTGAATATCAATATGTTGATATTCAGGCTACCTGTCGTACTATAGTAATAAAGCTCTTTGTCTCTGACCCAGCATCTTGTGTCTTCTATCAACATCCATGAAACAGTAGCAGATTTACTTTTTAGCTGGCAAGGAGGATAAAATCAAATCCCAGACCTTATAGCCATAATGACTGTTTTGTAAAAACAAGGACATTAACTGTCATCTAAAAAGAAATTGGTTAAATTAACTATGGCACATAGGTATGATACAGAAATTTAGTATGGCTTTGGGATGTATATTTATTGACATAGAAATAAAATAACAACATATTTTTGAGTGAAAACCCAGGTAAAAAAGAAACATATATAAATGGACCACTTTTATATAAATACATAAACATTTCACAGGTGCATAGGTATAAAATTTCTGCATGGTTATATACCAAAAAAATGTTAACCAGAGCTTTCTCTACGTGGTGGACTCATAAATTAGTTTTATTAATTTTCTCATCTATGAGGTCTCTTATTTCTCTATGTAAATATGAATTACTTATGTAAAAACATAATTACATTAATTGACAAAGAACTGGTAGAAAAAGAGCATATGACAAAATCCTTATACTTGAAACAAACTGTGAACAACTGCTGGGCAAATACAGAGGGAGCTGCAAATAGAAGTGAGGTCCCTGATGGGACACAGCTCTGCCTGTGGTAGTGACAACAACCTGCAGAACCTGAAAGAGATAAAATAATGGAAATACCCATTTTAGATATGACCCTCTTAGAACAACTGAAGATCAGTCTCAGAACCTAACTTTTAGAATCTGAAGTGCAAATTATGTGTGATGTTTTAATGAATAAACACTCTCACTCAATGTCTGTGAGTTATTCAGTGCCACAAGTCACCCAGGAAGCCTGAGAGTCAGCTCTCAATCACTGACTGGCCTCTGCACAAATCCCTTTTATATATCTTGTGCTTATCCCTTCCAGTGCATTTCACTGCTCTATGTTCTCAACATCATTTTCCTGGATATTAGAATATTCTTTGAACTGGTCTCTCCACTTCACATGCTGATATATGGAAGTCCCTTCAAATCTCATGTGGAAATGTAATCTTCAGTGTTGGAGGTGGTGCCTGATGGGAGATGATTGGATCATGTGGGCAGACAAATGGCTTAGCACCATCCTCTTCACGCTGAGTGGGCTCACATGAGACAGGTTGCACAAAAGTGTGTGGCACCTCCCCTGTCTCTCTCTCTTCCTCCCGCTCTTGCCATGTGACATGCCTGCTTTTACTTCACCTTCTGCCATGAGTGAAAGCTCCCTGAGACATCCCCAGAAGCTGAGCAGATATTGGTGCCATGTTTATACAGCCTGCAGATCTGTGAGCCAATTAAACCTCTTTTTTAAAAAAATAAATTACTCAGTCTCAGGTATTCCTGTATAGCAACACAAGAATGACCCAACACACACTCCTTTCACCCAACTATAATTATACTGCCACTTGATTTTTTTAAAAACATAAGTCAGAGTGTCACCTATTTGCTTAAAATGCTTTACCGTATCCCAAATACCTACAAGATGTCCCAGCACATAAGGTCCACAAGCTGGTCTCACTAAACTTTCTTGTTGTCCCCCTTGTCCTCCTCCCCAGACTCATTTCTCTTGGTCTCTTGCATCTCCTTTATGGAACATCTCCATTCCCACCATGCCAGGCGAATGCTCATGCCAAGATTCAGATCCTCCAGGAAGGGTTTCATAACAGTCTCCCCGAGTTGAATTCCTTCCTTGGAGTCTCAATTATATCATATTCAAATTCATCAAAACACTTATCACCCTTTGCTTTTGTATTTCTCATAAATTTCCTATTTGATTGTGAACACATGAGGTCAGGAGCCACATATTATTTATATTTACATTATCAACATCTAGTCCTATACTTGGCACCCAAAACAAAATCTATACCTGAATGAAAAATATATATATGGTTAAAACTGTACAGTCTGGCTAGGTGCAGTGGCTCACACCTGTAATCTCAGCATTCTGGAAGGCCAAAACAGACGGATCTCTTAAGGTCAGGAGTTCAAGACCAGCCTGGCTAACATGGCAAGATCCTGTCTCTACTAAAAATACAAAAATTAGCTGGGCATGGTGGTGGGCACCTGTAATCCCAGCTACTCAGGAAGCGGAGGCAGGAGAATTGCTTGAACCTGGGAGGAGGAGATTGCCATGAGCTGAGATTGTACCACGGCATGCCAGCCTGGGCCAAAGAGCAAGACTCTGTCAAAAACAAACAAACAAAACAGAAGGTGGCTGGCAAGATAGTCAAATAGGAACAGCTCCGATCTGCAGCTCCCAGCGAGATCAACACAGAAGTGGGGTGACTGCTGTATTTCCAACTAAGGAAAGTGGCTCATCTCATTGGGACTGGTTAGACAGTGGGTGCAGTCCATGGAGGGCGAGCAGAAGCAGGGTGGGGCATTGTCTCACCCAGGAAGTGCAAGTGGTTGGGGAACTCCCTTCCCTAGCCAAGGGAAGCCGTGAGGGACTGTGCCATGAGGGACAGTGCACTCTAGCCCACATACTGTTTTTCCCACTGTCTTTGCAACCCACAAACCAGTAGATTCTCTCAGGTACCTATGCCATCAGGGCCCTGGGTTTCAAGCACAAAACTTCAGCCAGCTCCAGGAGATTCTTTTCTCATACCCCAGTGGAACCTGGAATGCCAGTGACACAGAACTTTTTGCTCCCCTGGAAAGGGGGCTGAAACCAGGAATCTAAGTGGTCTAGCTCAGCAGATCCTACTCCCATGGAGCCCAACAAGCTAAGATTTACTAGCTTGAAATTCTCACTGAAGCATAGGAGTCTGAAGTCGACCTGGGATGCTCAAGCTTGGTGGGGGTTGGGCACATCTGCCATTACTGAGGCTTGAGTAGGTGATTTTCCCCTCACAGTATAAACAAAGCCACCAAGCAGTTCAAACTGGGCAGAGCCCATCACAGCTCAGCAAGGCTGCTGTAGCCATACTGCTTCTCTAGATGCTTCCTCTCTGGGCAGGGCATTTCTGAAAGAAAGGCAGGAGCCCCAGTCAGGGGCTTATAGATAAAACTCCCATCTCCCTGGGACAGAGCACCTGGGGGAAGGGGCGGCTGTGGACACAGCTTCAGCAGACTTAAACATTCCTGCCTGCCAGCTCTGAAGAGAGCAGCGGATCTCCCAGTACAGCACTTGACCTCTGATGAGGGACAAACTGCCTCTCCCAAACATGCCTCCTGTCTGTAAGACACCCCCAGCAAGGGTCGACAGACGCTTCATACGGGAGAGCATCAGCTGGCATCTGGCAGGTGCCCCTCTGGGATGAAGTTTCCAGAGGAAGGAACAGGCAGCAATCTTTGCTGTTCTGTAGCCTCCACTGGTGATACCCAGGCAAACAGGGTATGGACTGGACCTCCAGCAAACTCCATTAGACCTGCAGCATAGGGGCCTGACTATTAGAAGGAAAACTAACAAAAAGGAAGCAATAGTATCAACACCAACAAAAAGGATGTCCACACCGAATCCCCATCCGAAGGTCACCAACATCAAAGACCAAAGGTAGATAAATCCAAGAAGATGAGGAAAAACCAGTGCAAAAAGGCTAAAAATTCCAAAAACCAGAATACGTCTTCTCCTCCAAAGGATCACAACTCCTCACCATCAAGGAAACAAAATTGGTCAAAGAATGAGTTTGACAAACTGACAGAAGTAGGCATCACAGTGTGAAACATCACACTCCAGGGCCTGTCAGGGGGTGGGGGGATAGGGAAGGGATAGCATTAGGAGAAATGCCTAATGTAGATGACGAGTTTACGGGTGCAGCAAACCACCATGGCACATGTATACCTGTGTAACAAACCTGCACATTCTGCACATGTATTTCAGAGCTTGAACTATAATAATAACAAAAAAAAAAGATATATGAATGGCCAATACGCACATAAAGAGGTCCTCAATATTACCAGCCATGAGAGAAATATGAATCAAAACCATAATGAAATATCACTTCACATCCACTAGGATAGCTTTAATTAAAAAACCAGATGATTAAAAAAAATGGAAAGAAATGTGGAGAAACTGGAATCCTTGTAGATTGCTGGTGAGAATGTACAATGGTGTAGCCACTTTGAAGAACAGTCTGGAAGTTCCTCAGATGGTTATAGGGTTACCACATGACTCAATTCCACTCCTAAGCATATGCCCAAGAAAAATGAAAACACATGTTCACATAAAAACTTGCACATGAATGTTCATGGCAACATTATATATAAGAGCCAAAAACATGGAAACCAATCCAAATGTCCACCAACTGAGGAACAGACACATAAAATGTGGTATAGCTATACAACACAATATTATTTGGCCGTAAAAGAAATGAGAAACTGATATCACATGGATGTACCTTGACAGTGTTATGCAATGTGAAAGAAGAGTCATATATTGTATGATTCAATTTATATGAAATGTCTAGGGTAGGAAAATCTATGGATACATAAAGGAGATTAATGTTTGCTTAGGGCTGGGGGAGATAGGGGAATTGGGGTGATAGCGAAGGGGTGGTGGGGTTTTTTAAGTAAATGAAATGTTCTATAATTAATTGCAGTGATGAATGCACAACTCCAAGAATATACTAAAATCCATTGAATTGTACCCTTTAAATAAATGCATTCTTTGGGATGTGAATTATATCTCAATAAAGCCATTAAAAATGATTTAAAAAAATAGAGTCTGAGTACAAACACACTCAACAAACTTTCTTCATTCTGAAAAGTTTCCAGTTAAAAAGCCTCCTCATGACAGACTCTCAGTGTGTTGCCATCATTATTTTGCTACCCAAAAAGCAATAAATTGGGTGATTTTTACCTCCAAAGAATGTTGCTTTAGACGTTTTTGTTTCTGTTGGACACAGGGCAGTCTCCCCCTCCTGCCACCTTAGAAATGTTAGCATCACTGGGACAAAAGCCAACAGGGAAAACTAACACCACAGGATAATATACTTTATCAGATTATCCCGTGGAACTAAGCACACTAAGAGATACTTTAAACCTTTTCTGTAATTTATTCAAAAAACATTCAAGGACAGAAATAAATGTCAACTGAGATGAACTAAAGCAGATGTAGAAAACAAACAAAAGCCGTGACCAGACATAAAAACTGACCCAATAGGATATGGGCCTGAAACTGGAAATCAAGCTTCTAAGTTCCATTTAAAATACAACAGTCGAAGGCTGGGTGCAGTGGCTCATGCCTGTAATTCCAGCACTTTGGGAAGCCGAGATGGAAGAATGGCTTGAGGCCAGGAGTTCAAGACCAGCCTAGGCTAGGCAAGAGGATCCCTTGAGTCTGGAAGATTACGGGTTCAGTGGCTGTGATTGTGCCACTACACTCCAGGCTGGGCAATAGAGCAACGATCTGTCTCCAAATAAATACATATAAATAAATAAATAAAATGCATCAGTTGGAACAGGCCTCTAAAGTATAGACCACATGTAAATTTGAAATAATCTTTATTTCATCAGTGTGATCCTTTATCATAAGCAGAGTATAACACAGTGGTTCCAGAAAGAGTTTGAAAGGTCAAGACAGACCATGTAACATGAGGACTGATAAGCCATTTCTAACATGACGATTTTTGCCAAGAAAGGCTCTGGAACAATAAGAAGCAGTGGAGTTTACAGAACTGTCTCTTAAGCGATAACCAGGACAAACATCTTTGCCATTACAGGTTCTTTCTCTTCCTGACGCCCGCAGTACCCTGAGTTGGCCTCATGGGGCCAGCTGGAGCAGGAGCTGGAATGAGAGTAGAACCCCAGGAGCTTCTGGGTGGGACCGGGGTCTCTGGGAGCTGCTGCTCAGGATGCACTTGGCTATAAGCAGGACTTCTGGACACTCACGCCACAGGTGCCTGTGAGGAAGGGCCTTCCACCCTCAGGTCTGTGGGGTCTGGGTGGCACGTGGAGGAAGAGTTGGCACACGTACTGCAGCAGCTCACCCACAGCCCTCCACAGGTGGGCCTTGTTACTTATTGGAGGGTTCGCTTCAGAGATCACTTCTGTGCCCCAGCCTTGGTTACTCCTCTTGTCTTGGTGAACATTAAGCCTCGTATCCTTTCTCTACCTTTAGCCACACCTTTTGGTCTTGAGATCAGCAGCAGTTATTTTACTGAAGGCCAAGGAGAACTTCGTTCTGTTTTTCTGATGTCTCTTCTTGAGGCTCCAGGAGCTGAACCTCACCTTGGAGGTGGCTGATGACAGGTTGGGCACTAATAATGTACAGTCATTGCACTGTGTCAGTTTCTCAACTCTCCAGCGCTGGACCTGTCCACTGAATTATATATAGGGAGGCAGGGTCTTCAGCTGATCATGGTTTGCTGTGTCCACGCCGTTTGAGTTAAGCCTGACAATAAAATTAGGCTGTGCTGGAGGCAGCCCTCCTCACAGCAGACTCGGCGGATGCAGTTCCATTGTTCAGTTTCACATTATGGACAGATGAAGATGGGGTTCAATGTGTGCCCTGGTCCATGGGTGTTGTAAAGCATTTGTTGTAAAAGGGTTTGTTTTATAAACATTTCAAATAATCTAGATTGCCTCATCCTATTTTATTCTTTTCTAGTTTTACAGAAATATGCAAATAAGACTCAAAGCGGTAGACAAGAAGAGAAATTTGTTCCAAACCTCATTGGGTCCATTGTTCATACATGAGTCTGTTTTTCATTTGGAAATTTTCTTAGGTTCATGAAAGAAGAAAAGAAAAATGGGTGGGTACTTAAAAATGTATTAAATAGCATCTGCTATTAAAATTATGCTCAACAGGTTCAGCTCTTCTATATCCACTGATTCCAGTCTTAGACCCTATGTTAGGGAAGCAATGGTGGGAGTGGGTTCTTGTGGTTATTGTATGTATTTCGGTATAAGAATTCACTGTGTTTCATTTCCAGAAGTTCCCATAATTTGGGAGGGGATATTCAATACTATGGAGCCAGAATTTATACAAGTACTTTTTCAACTTCAGTTTGATTGAGGGTGAGGGTGTGTGAAACTGGGAAGCAGGAAGGAGGTCATTTTATTTTAATTGCTTGGGTGTGGGAGGATCTGGTTATCAGTTTCCTATGAAATGCACTCTATTCTGAGAAACTTGGTACTTGTCTTAGTCACTAAATGGAGATTCTGTGATTCTTCCATTACTTACACATGAACTTGGTGACTTGTAATAACACTTCATGGTTCCAATCTCAACTTGCACTTTTCCAGCTATGACAAGGATAACATCCCTGCCTCTGGGAGCCTGGCAGCACCTTTTCCATGCTGCTGAGGTTGCACTCTGGCCTGTGCAGAAGAGGAAGCTACTGGATAGCACGAGACTCTGTGGTGATTGGAGAGAGAGCAGAGGGTGAGTCCATTCTCACCCATTTGGGTAACAAAACAAAGAATCCAAGACACACCGAAGTTGTGCTTTATAGACTTGAACTCGGAGAAGGATGAGCTTGGAAATGCCCAGGGATCCATGAGAGTAAGCAACAAATTTTCCAAAAGATGTAAGAAAAGAAAAATGAGGTCCGATAGATCCACAAGCACATCTTTCTGGATAGTGAACAAAGTGCTAGGTTACACATCTCTGGGTTGATTGAAACAACCTCTAGAACAGTTTCACATGCTTCCTCTTCTCCATTTCTTTCAGCTCTTTCAACCAAACCATGAGTCATTTTCCAATGTGGCAGTCTAGTCCTCTATGTTTAAGTTAGTTTAGGCAGTTTGTAAACCCAAGCATGAAGCTTCTGTTGGTCTAGCTTGAGTAGGAGCATTAATGGAGTGCATAACCTTTAGACAGCTCTTTTGTGAAGGTGGACAATAGATGGCTTAATACTGCCTTTTCAGTGGGGACATGGAAGGCCAGTGGTGTGATGAGATAGTTGAAGGCAGATATGTTGTCCTGAACCAGAGATCTCAACCATAGCATAGGGATCTGCCAAAACCAATTTAACAGGTGAGAAGCTGTTATTCTCCTCCTACCACCTCACAGAGTTAGGTTCTGAGCATGAATGCAGACAACTCTTCTCACAGGAATTTGTTCCCAGCATATCAATAAGAGAGTCTCTTCTTAAGGGCAAAAGAGGACAATCATTACCAGAAAGAAAACATTGCTATCATATGATCACTCGTGCATGTCCAGAGGATGATACCCAACAGCTTTGTTTTCCATTTTTCCATCAATGCAGAATCCCCTCTCGGAAGCCCTCTCCTCTGGTCTCCCTTCACAGTCTCTGTGTCCTGCTTAAATTCTCCCAGAACCCTGGCTCTCAGTCTGTTGTGCCATTTAGTTTTACCACCTGTAAAAGTTCTGTAAAATCTACAGGGTCCTGCTGTCTTGGAACTAGCTTTAGGCTCTTCAAAACTCAAACATGTTAAACCTTTGTTTTACTAACAGTGCCCACTTTTTATTATGTAACCGTGATGGCCTATGCAGTCCTATGTAAATCAAGATACCTAATTTTTAAAAAAGATTTTTGTGTAAGAGAGTGGTGAAGCAGAAAAGAAGAGAGTGGCAATGTGGGAGAAACTCCCCAAAACCTGTCTTGTGGTATTTGAAACTAGGCCATTGCAATGACTGAATTCGTACCTATTTTTTTTTTTTTTTTTTTTTTTTTTTAGATTTTCAACCAACAGTCTTCTTTCATTCATGGTATCAGCAAATTAACAAAGTGCAGCTAATGTAAATAACTCTCATTTTCCATTTTAAAAAAAAAGAGGTCATTCTCTGATGGTAGATGCACAGATTCTTGTTCTACATCAGTTTTTCTTTTGTTTTCCAGTCTGTTTTGTCTTTCAGAGGTAGAACTGCCAAATCTCTGAAACTTAAATCAACCCAAAGACAAAAGTATGTTTTATTTTGTTTCATTTGTTTTAGTGTGAATATATAGTACTTTAAAAGAAACATCATGTACAACTTGATTAATATGAATTCATAAAGCTGACATTAGAAATAGGCCAATAATCATTCTTAGGTGAAACCATCTTTATTTTGAAAATTACCAAACATTTTCTACATTTTAAGTTATTATTAATATTTAAATCTGCCTTTTTTCAGTGTAATTGATGAAGGTAAGACTAAAACAAATGAATTAAAGAAGAAAGGAAAAAAGAAAGAAAAAAACGAGGCAGGTGATAAAAGGATGCAAATACACAGGCCCATATAGGTGCACATTGTTGCAAACGTAGTTAAATTTGGCTCTAGCCCCCTGGCAGCCAAAGCAAAAGAGGGGAGACACGGTCAGTTCCATAGTTCTCATTATCAGATGAGAAGAAACATGCTAGTTCCTCAGGGGAAGCAAATGTATTTTTCTTGTACTAATTTCTCAAGGAAATCAGGCTGGTGGGGCCTCATATGGGAAATGCTGAGTGATGTCATACACACTGAACTTAACTGGAGTCCTATAAGCAAGGCTAGAGTCTCATTCTTAGAAACCACGAGTACAATCTTAAAACACACTCCAGTTTAGGCGATTTGTAAACCCAAGTATGAAGCTTCTATCCGTCTAGCTTGAGTAGAAGCATTAACGGAGTGCTTAACTTTTAGACAACTCTTCTGTGAAGGCTGGACAACAGACAGCTTAATATTGCCTTTTCAGTGGAGACAAGGAAGGCCAGTGGCGTGATGAGGTAGTTGAAGGCAGATATGTTGTTCTGAACCAGATATCTCAACTACAGCATAGAAATCTGACAAAACCAATTTAACAGGGGAGAAGCTGTTACTCTCCTTCCACCACCCCACACAGTTAGGCTCTGAGCATGAATGCAGACAACTCTTCTCATAGGTATTTATTCTCAGCATATCAATAAAGAATTGGGTATTCACCTTTTGCAAACAGAATATTTACTTGGGGCTCATTTAGCGGAGATCATTCCCATAAAGTCACATGACTGATATTGGAACATGGGGCAAAGTATCCTCACTCAGTGCTGTCTACCACTGACTGCTTTTCTCTATGTGAGCTTTGTGAAGTGATGTTACTGAGACCCACCCAGAGGGATCCAAGTGCCTATGACATTTGAGGCACTTGCCTGGACTGTGCTTTCCTGAACCCCTCTCCAGAATCTGGGTCTCAGAGACTTGTCTCTTGCTGATCAATACAGTCAATCTAACATCCCCACAAAGATTTAGTGTATTTCTGATTTTATGATGCAAATAAGATGTTCAAAATTAAGTTTAAATTTTAGCAAGTTCCTTTGTTTCCCCTTATATACTCTCTCTTTGATCTAAATGGGGTTTTCTCTCTACCCAGGAAGACCTTTGCAATTAAGAGCTACATAGGCAAGATCCAAGTTTATTCAAGCATAGCAAGAAAAATCTGTCTTAATTTATGAATGATTCATTGATACAAAATGAGTAGAGAAGTCCTTCTTGAGCGAAGATTAATAGGACATTTCAGTAACTTCATGACAGCAAGAAATACTATGTAGAATGTGAAAGTCTTTCTGATATTCCTAAATACCAATGTTCAATTTAACATTCATGGGGCTGGGAGACATCAGTTCAAGGATTAACATGAAAGAAAAACCATTGCTTTCCACAGTCCAGGGTATCCCTTCTGATAATGGTCCTAATCAAGATGGGTGAGCAAGTTAGCCTCACACAAATGCAGTCTAAACCTGCATTTGACATCTTTTCAAAGGATCAAAATACTGAATAGCATGAAACATGGCAGTTTAACTTCTCTTATTTTTAACATCTATCTTGATGATTTGCACCTACTTCTAGATCTAGAGGCACATCATCTGCCAGAAACAATGAAGAGAATGAGTACACACAGATGACTATATACGCAGAATGAATCATACTAGGATATTGAAACATATATCAACGTTTCCCTACGTTTATGCCATAGAATGCCATTCACCATTATTAAATTTTGTATGCAAATATATTTGGAAAGGAGCATTTCATTTAATTTAACACAGCTTTCTTAAGGGAAACACGAAAACATTCTTCCCAGTACAAATTGGCTCCAGGTAAGTCATAAAAGCATATCCTGCAGTTCAGGTTACAGAGGCAACTATTTTCATTCCTGAAAGCAGAGAATAAGTAGATGTTTAAAAAGTGTCTGATTGGAGTTTAATACCCAAGTAGACAATGTATTTGCTGCACTGGGAAGAGTAAAAGTTGGGAATAGTAAAAATCAATGAAGAATTTCTATCTCCATCTTATTAGGGAGCTGAATTGGGATAAGACATGTTCTTGTTCAGTGGGCCAAGGAGCTTGGTGACAGTCTCCACTTGGGCAGCCCACAATACCTTCACATTCAACAAAAGTGCCTCTCATGTCTGGATACAAAAAAATCCAATACTCTTGAAAAAAAAAGCATTACACATACAGGTAGGAATAATTCAAATAATAATTAGGGAAATTTTGAAATGGTATAACTTGGAAGAGACAGCCTATGAAAGCACAGGGCTGGGGCAACATAATAATGTTTCTTTGTTTATACGCAATTCCCAGAAAAAGGTGTAGTTGATGCTTCAAACACAATCCCTTTGGTTTGGTCAGTTTCTTCTTGGACATTATTACAAGGGGAGGAAGCTGGAAATAAACTCATCTCCAGATGATCTTCCTGGAGACCTGCCTAAAAGAGTGGTACATCGATTTGAAAATAAACAAGCTGGGCAGATTAGGGTAGAAAAGTTTCCAGGAGCTGATCCATAACACTTCTATCTAACAAGAACATTGAACTCAGTTGTGTTCTTTATCAAAAGTCAACCTGGAGCCATTGTGTGATCAGCCCAGGAAGAGCCAACTCACCCACCCTTTTCCCACTGAATTGCATACTATTTTCATGACACTGATGGATTTTTTAACCTAGAACTTCTCACTAGTAATACAAGTCTGCTGTCTTCTCAGGCAAAAATTCCCTATTTTTTCTGGTGTGTGTGTGTGTGTGTGATTTGTCTTTGAAAGAATCTATATAGTCGGGGTTGAGGGGTTCTTGGTGAGCACAGTTTATTGAACTGAATATCATGCAATCTGAAGGCTCTAGAGATACCGACTGTTCACTTGAGGCAAAGGGGTCAGCAAGCATACTATCGTCTTTCTATTTTAGGCTTTGATTGCTTTTGAAGCAAATGAAGAAGAGCTGGGATTTTCTGAGTCCCCCTTTCCCATTTCAGCCACAAAAAGTGTGAGATGAAGTCCATCCTAGCAAAACCCAAGGCTGGGGAAGGAGATGATTGGTAACAAAAGAGAAGAATAAGAAACAGAATACAGAGTTCTGTCATCTGGAGTCTTTGGTCACACTCCCTCTCCATCCTAGGAAGGCAGGTGTGGCACTGTGTGTGACCTCATCTGTTCCCAGAGCCTTCCCTTTGAAAGCGCTTTTGTATGGATGAGCAGTTCAGTCTTTAAAGGACAGTTAAATTGCATTCGGTAAACTTTAATCCACTTCGAAGTATTTTTAAATATTTTGAATCCAGTATGTGTTTTAAGGTAACTTTATATTAGGGGTGTGTGGAGGCTGAGGGCAAGGGAGGAGGCACATCAGTTACAGTAAACCATGATAGTATTGTTTTCTAATATCATATCTATGTGTATGTGCACAGTAGTCTCCAATTTTTTAAGAATAAATGTTCTACTTCAAAAATCCTTGTGGTAAGTAAATGCTTTTCAGACTTTCCTGCTCAAGTGAGTTGTCACACGACCAGTGATATAAGTGTGTGATTGCCGTCAAATATGCACTGGCACAGGTATACATGTTTGTGGACTAATGCATTAATGTTTCTGGAGAGAAGCAACATGCTGGTATGCTAAGATACATCAAAAGAAACATAAATGAGATGTAATGCTAAAGATAGTATGAAAATGGAGGAAATACATATGAGATATTTCCCATTTTCTATGAGATAAGCATGAGAATTGTTAGAAAAAACAACAAATTGAAAAAGTTATCCAAATGTCTCCAAGCTGATGTAATATGTATTTATAATTTTTCTCTTGAAAAATATATTTCTAGTGCTACTAAAGTGCATGTTTCTGAATCTCCATGTTGCATGTTCCAACATCTTTTAGATCTATGGGACATTTGAAAGTATTTATGGTATCTGAAATGCTTATGTATTGTCCAAGATTTTGTCTGGTTTCAAACATATTGTTTGGACCTGGGAGCAAAATGGAGCATACTTGTAATGGTCCTAATGGGACTCTTCCCATAAATACTGATGTCATTTATGTACCATGACTGATTTAAGAATAAACTTGTGGGGAAACAAAACATTAGCATGAGCACAGATCTACATATTCCAAGTCACAACTTCCAAAGAAATCGCAGAGAAACAACTCTCATTGTTTCACTATGAGAAATGGTTTTTGAAGGAGAATGTGCAAATGTGATGCTATGGCCTTTTGTAGGTAGTTGTTTATTGACTTCACAAAGGGCCCAAAATCTACTGATTATGCAAGCAATCGGGCAATGTGGCATCAAAGGTTTCTGAGGGATTCCCAAGCAAGATGGGTAACTAGGAATAGCTCTGGTCTGCGGCTCCCAGCGATACCAACACAGAAGGCAGGTGATTTCTGCATTTCCAACTGAGGTACCGGATTCATCTTACTCAGACTGGTTAGACAGTGGGTGCAGCCCACAGAAGGCGAACTGAACCAGGGTGGGGTGTCGACTCATCCAGGAAGGGCCAGGGGTCAGTGAACTCCCTCCCCTAGCCAAGGGAAGCCATGAGGAACTGTGCCTTGAGAAATGGTACACTCTGGCCCAGATACTATGCCTTCCCAGCCCAGATACTACACTTTTCCCACTGTCTTCACAACCCACACACCAGGAGATTCCCTTGGGTGCCTACACCACCAGGGCTCTGTGTTTCAAGCACAAAGCTGGGCAACCATTTGGGCAGACACTGAGCTAGCTGCAGGAGTTTTTTTTCATACCCCAATGATGCCTGGAATGCCAGCAAGACAGAACTGTTCACTCTCCTGGAAAGGGGGCTGAAGCCAGGGAGCTGAGTGGTCTTGCTCAGCAGATCCCACCCAACGGAGCCCAGCAAGCTAAGATCCACTGGCTTGAAATTCTTGCTGCCAGCACAGCAGTCTGATGTCCACCTGGGACTCGAGCTCAGTGGGGGGAGGGGTGTCCACCATTACTGAAGCTTGAGTAGGTGGTTTTCCCCTCACAGTGTAAACAAAGCCACAGAAAAGTTTGAACTGGGCAGAGCCCACCGCAGCTCGGCAAAGCCACTGTAACCAGACTACCTCTCTAGATTCCTCCTCTGTGGGAAGGTCATCTCTGAAAGAAAGGCAGCAGCCCCAGTTAGGGGCTTACAGACAAAATTCCCATCTCCCTGGGACAGAGCATGTGGGGGTATGGGCAGCTGTAGGCACAGCTTCAGCAGACTTAAACATACCTGCCTGCCAGCTCTGAAGAGAGCAGCAGCCCTCCCCGCACAGCACTCAAGCTCTGATAAGGGACAGACTGCCTCCTCAATGGGTCCCTGACCCCTGGGCCTCTGTCAAAACTGGGACCTCTGCCCACCATTGGGTATTGCATTTACCCACCTGTTTTAGCCACAGCTGGTTTTTACGCATAGATACCTCCTCTACTGCCTGAAGTCTGAACTATGCAATCCAGTAAATAAAATACTGAGGGAAATTAATGAATAAATAAGTGCACACGAGTAGGGAATGACGTAAGCCTCAAGAGACCTCTACCATTCCAACCCCACAGAAGATAGTGAACCTGCTCACACATTGAGCACATTGCTACTACAATTAGCATCTGAAAAAGCCATTTTACAGACTCTCTATAACTAAGGAAATTATACAGAGTCTTCACCCCTGAAAGCACCAAGAGCTGAATTAAGTTTCAATAAATTATAATCATTAAAGTCACATCTTCAAGGGAGGAAAAGAAATTAAAAAATAAACACAGTCAAAAAATTTCAAAACAATTAAAAGAAATAATCAACCCCAATTAAAAGGAACCAGAAAAATAATTCTGGTGATATGACAAAATAGGGTTCTGTAACACCCCTAAGATCACACTAGCTCTCTAACAATGCATACAGACCAAGATGAAATCTTTGAAATATTAGATAAAAAATTCAAAAGGTTGATTATTAAGTTACTCAAGGAGATACAAGAGAAAGGTGAAAACCAACATAAAAAAATGTTAAAAAAAAATCAGCATATGAATAAAAAATTTTCTAAAGACATAAATATTTTTAAAAAATTAACCAGAACTTCTGGAAATAAAAGACGCATTTAGGGAATTACAGATTGCAGTGGAAAGTTTTAACAATAGACTAGATTAAGTAGAAGAAAGAATTTCAGAACTTGATGACAAGGCTTTCAAATTAATCCAATCAGACAAAAAAAGAATTAAAAGAAACAATATCTCCAAGAAATATGGGGTTATGTAAATCAGCCAAACCAAAGAATCGCTGGTGTTTCCGAGGGAGAAGAAAAAAAACAAAAAGTGTGGAAAACTTATTTGAGGGAATAATTGAGGAAAATCTCCCTGGCCTTGCTGGAGATTTAGACATCAAAATACAAGAAGTGCAAAGAATTCCTAGGAGATTTATTGCAAAAAGAATGTCATCAGGCTATCTAAACTCAAAGCAAAGGAAAGAATTATAAGTATTGAAACAAAACTATCATGTAACCTATAAAGGAAACCTATCAGACTAGCAGCATAATTACCAGCAAAAACCATACAAGCCAGAAGGGACTGGGGTACTATTTTTAGCCTCCTCAAATGGAATAACAATCAGTCAATAATTTTGTGTCCAGCAAAACTAAGTTTCATAAATGATGCAGAAATCAAGTGTCTTTCAGACAAGCAAATGTTAAGGGAATTTGTCTCTACCAGACTGGCCCCACAAGAACTGCTAAAAGGAATTCTAAATCTTGAAACAAAAGGTGGATATACACTAAAATGGAACCTCTAGAAACCATAAAACGCATAGGCCTACGAAACAATAACACAGTGAAGAAAACAAAGTAACAATCAACATGATGACTGAAATAGTACTTAACATCTCAATATTAATGTTAAATGTGGTCTAAATGCTGCGCTTAAAAGATACAGATTGGCAGAATGGATAAAAACTCACAAATAAAATATCTTCTGTCTTCGAGAGACTCATTAACACCTAAAGATTCTTATAGATTCAAGGTAAAGGGGTGGAAAATACGTTACATGAAAATGGAAACCAAAAGTGAGCAGGAGTAGCTATTATAATATCAAACAAAACAGACTTTAAGGCAATAACAGTAAAAATAAGAAAAAGAAGATCATTATATAACAATAAAAGGATCAACTTAACAACAAGATATTACAATCCTAAATATATATGCACCTAACTCTGGAGCTCCTAGATTTATAAAACAATTATTACAAGACCCAAACAAACTAATAGGCAGCAACACAATCACAATGAAGGACTTCAACACTCCATTGACAGCACAGACAGATTCTCAAGGCCGAAAGTCAAAAAGAGAAACACTGAGCTAAATTGAACTCTAGCACAAATGGACTTAATAGATATTTACAGAGCATTCTACCCAAGAACTGCAGAATATACATTCTTCTCACCAGAACACTGAACATTCTCCAAGATAGATTATATGAGAAACCACAAAACAAGTCTTAGTAATTTTTTTAAAACTCAATATTATATCTTCTCAGACCATAGTGGAATTAAACTAAAATTCAACTCAAAAAGGGACTCTCAAAACTTATGCAAATAGATAGAAATTAAATAATCTGCCCCTGAGTGATTTTGGAGTTAACAATGAAATCAAGATGAAAATTTAAAATTATTCAAAATGAAAAATAGCAACATAAGTTATCAAGACACCTGGGATACAGCAAAGTATGTTAAATGGAACATTTAGAACAGGAAATGCCTAATTCAAAAAGTCTGAAAGGCAAAAAATGTGACCTTTAATTTAATTTACCACGTAAACAGAATTAAAAGCAAAAAAACATATGATCATCTCAATAAATTCACAAAAAGCATTCAATAAGATCCAGCATCCCTTTAAGATAAAAACTCTCAACAAAATAAGCATAGAAAGAACATACTAAAAATATTAAGAGCCATATGTGACTAACCCACAACCAACATCATACTAAATAGGGAAAAGTTGAAGGCATTTTCCCTAAGAACTGGAATAAGAAAAGGATGGCCACTTTTACCATTTCTATTCAACACAGAAGTGGAAATGCTAGTTAGAGCAATCAGGTGAGAGAAAGAAATAAAAGACATCCAAATTGGGAAAAAGGATGTCCAACTTTCTAGAAAACTCTGAAGATTGTCTAGGAAACCCTAAAGATTCTTCCAAAAGACCCTAGATTTGGTAAATGAATTCAATAAAGTCTCAGGTTACAAAATCAATGTACACAAACCAGTAGATGGCTATACAACAACAATGACCAATCTGAGAATGAAATCAAGAACTCAATCCTTTTTTACAATAGCTGCAAAAAATTTAAATATCTCAAAATATACTTAACTAAAAAGGTGAAAGATCTCCACAAGGAGAACTATAAAACACTGCTGAGAGAAATCATAGATAACAAAAACACATGGAAAGATATCCCATACTCATGGTTTGGAAGAATCAATAACATGAAAATAACCATACTGACCAAAGCAATTTACAGATTTCATACAATTCCTATCAAAATAGCAACATCATTTTTCACAGAATTAGAAAAAATAATTCTAAAATTCATATGGAACCAAAAAGGAGCTGAAATAGCCAAAGCAATCCTAAGCAAAAAGGAACAAATCTGGAGG
Organism: Cacajao melanocephalus; assembly: GCA_963573385.1. Taxonomy (NCBI): domain Eukaryota; kingdom Metazoa; phylum Chordata; class Mammalia; order Primates; family Pitheciidae; genus Cacajao; species Cacajao melanocephalus. The sequence goes on along the minus strand of CAUYLG010046701.1, from coordinate 63,863 downwards.
TGTGAAATTACCCAACTTCAAATTATACTACAAGGCTGTGGTAACCAAAACAGCATGATCCTGTTAGAAAAGTAGATACATAGACTAATGGAACAGAATAGAGAGCTCAGAAATAAAGCCAAATATTTACAACCAACTAATCTTCAACAAAGCATACAAAAATATAAATTGAGGAAAGGACATCCTATTCAACAAATGCTGCTGGGAAAACTGGGTAGCCACGTGTAGAAGAATGAAACTGGATCCCTATATTTTCCCACTTAGAAAATTGAACTCAAAATGGATTAAAGTCTTAAATCAAAGACCTGTAACCATAAAGACTCTAGGAGAAAACCTAGGGAAAACTCTTTTGGACATTGGCTAGGCAACAAATTTATAACTAAGAACCCAAAAACAAATACAACAAGAACAAAAATAAAGGCTGGGCGCAGTGGCTTACACCTGTAATCCCAGCACTTTGGGAGGCCAAGGCGGGTGGATCACAAGGTCAAGAGATCAAAACCATCCTGGCCAACATGGTGAAACCCCGTCTCTACTAAACATACAAAAATTAGCCGGGCATTTGGCAGGCGCCTGTAGTCCCAGCTACTCGGGTGGCTGAGGCAGAAAAATCACTTGAACTCGGGAAGTGGAGGTTGCAGTGAGCCAAGACCGTGCCACTGTGCTCCAGCCTGGCAACAGAGCAAGATTCCATCTCAAAAAAATAAAATAAATAAATAAATGAAACCTAATTAAATTAAAAAGCTTCCGCACCACAAAAGAGATAATTACCAGAGTAAGCAGACAACTAACAGAATGGGATAAAATATTTGCAAACTATGCATTTGAAAAAGGACTAATATCCAGCAACTTCAAGGAACTCATATCAGCAAGAAAAATACAATCCCATCAAAAAGTGGGCAAATGACATGAATAGACACTTCTCAAAAGAAGATATACAAATGGCCAACAAACATATGAAAAAATGCTCAACATCACTAATCATCAGGGATATGCAAATTTAAACCACAATGAGATATCAGCCAGAATGGCCATTATTAAAAAATCAAAAACCAATAGATGTTGGCATGGATGTGGTGAATTGAGAACACATATACACTGCTGGTGGGAATATAAATTAGTACACCCTTTATGGAAAACAGTATGAAGATTTCTCAAAAAACTCAAAGGAGGATCTATCATTTAATCCAGCAATACCACTACTAGGTATGTAATATGGATTGTCTGTATCCTCACCCAAATCTCATCTTGAATTGTGCACCCATCATTCCCACGTGTTGTGGGAGGGACCTGGGAAGAGATAACTGAATCATGGGGGGTGATTTCCCCTAGACTTTTCTCATGGTAATGAATAAGTCTCACAAGATCTGATGGTTTTATTAGGGGTTTAAGCTTTTGCATCTTCCTCATTCTCTCTTTGCCTGCTGCCATCCATGTAAGACTGGACGTGCTTCTCCTTGCCTTCCACCATGATTTTGAGGCTTCCACACCCACATGGAACTGAAGTCCAATTAAACATCTTTCTTTTGTAAATGGCCCAGTCTTGGGTATGTCTTTACCAGCAGTGTGAAAATGGACTAATACAGTATGTTCCCAAAGGAAAAGAAGTCATTATGTCAAAAAGATACCTGCATGAATATGTTTATTGCAGCACATTTCACAATTGCAAAGATATAGATCCAACCTAAGTGCCCATCATACTATGAATGGATGAAGAAAATATGTGTATAGACACCATGGGATACTACTCAGCCATAAAAAAGAATGAAATAATGTCTTCTGCAGCAACTTGGATGGAATTGGAGGCCATTATTCTAAGTAAAGTAACTCAGGGATAAAAAACCAAATACTACATACATTCAGAGTGGTATAATGGACATTGGATACTCTGCAAGAAGAGTTGGAAGAGTTTGAGGGATTGAAAGAAACTACATATTGGGTACAATGTACATTACTTGGGAGATGGGTGCACCAAAATCTCAGACTTCACCATTATACAATTCATTCATGTAACCAAAAACCACCTGTACCTCAAAAGCTATTGAAATAAAAAATATATATTTAAAAAATTAATTCATTAATTAAATTGGTAATAATCCAAATTAGGTTGTTATTAATTACTGTATTATTTGTAATCTTCAGGGCAACCACTGAGACAACAGGTAAAAAAAATAATAAAACAGATAAGGGAATTAAAAATGGTACACTAGAAAATATTTAACACAAAAGAAGGCAGTAATGAAGGAATAGATGAACCCAAAAGATACGTGATATAAAAAAGAAAAAGCCAAGTGGTAAATTTAATTGTATCCTAGCAACTACAATAAATGTAAACAGAGTAATCATTCTAATCAAACAGCAAAGATTTAAAGAAAAAAAAATCCAACAATATGTTATCTGCAATAGGAATCCCCATCACTGGACTGCGGGCTGGTAGCAGTCCCTGGCCTATTAGGAACCTGGTTGCACAGCAGGAGGAGAGCAGTGAGTGACTGAACATTACCACATGCACTCTGCCTCCTGTCAGATCAACAGCAGCATTAGATTTTCATAGGAGCGCAAACCCTATTGTGAACTGCACATGCAAGGCATCTAGGTTATGTGCTCCCTGTGAGAATCTTAACTAATGCCTGATGATTTGAAGTGAAACTGTTTCATCCCAAAATCATCCCCTCTGGCTCCTGTCTGTGGAAAAATTGTATTCTGCAAAACTGGTCCCTGGTGCCAAAAAGGTTGGGGACCATTTTAGTCTATAAAATACAATTTAGATTCAAGACAAAAATAGGTTAAAAGTAAATGGATGGAAAAAATATACTATCTACACAGTAACCAAAAGAGAGCTAGAATGGACATACTAAATCAGACAAAACAGACTTTCAGACAAAATACTGTTGCTACAGACAAAGAGCAAAATTTTGTAATGAAAAAAGGGTCAATTTCTCAAGAATACATAACAATTATAAACACATATGCAGCTAACTTCAGCACCCCAGAATGAAACAAAAAGTGATAGAATTGAAGGGAAAAATAAACAACAATAACACCTGGAGACTTTAATACAACACTTCCAATAATGATTAGAAAAACTAAACTGAAAAATAATAAATAGATGACTTGAATAGCACTATAAACTACACCTAAGAGACATCTATATGGTCCACCAAACAACAGCAGAATACATATTATTCTCACGTGCATTCAGAAATTCTCCAGGACAGAACATTCTACGTCATGCCTGCGGTCCCAGCTGCTTGGGAGCTGAGGTGGGGGGATCATTTGAGCCTGGGAGGCAGAGGTTGCAGAAGTCAACCTCTGACTTTGAAGAATTCTCAAAAATTTAAAAGAAATCATACAAAGGATTGACATGACACACAATGAAATGAAAATAGAAATCAATAGAAGGAAATTTGTGAAAATTTTAAATATGTGGAAATAAAACAACACGTCCTTAAACAACCAATGGATCAAAAAAGAAATCATAAGAAAAATTTAAAAATACCTTGAGATGAATGAAAATTTTAAAATGAAACATATCAAAATATGTAAGATGTAGCTAAAGAAGTAATTAGAGAGAAATTCATAGTTCTAAAAACTTATATGGAAAAAGAAGACAATTTCACATCAATAACTTACCTTTCCATGATAAGAAACTAGAAAAAAAAAAAGCTAATACAAAACAAGAAAGAGTAAGAAAATAATAAATATTAGAACCTAAATAAATAAAATAGACAATAGAAAATATTAATAATTGAGAAAGCCAACAAAACCAAAAGTTGGTTATTTGAAACTTTCAACAAATTTAATAAGCCTTTAGCCAGACTGACCGAGAATAAAAGACAGAAGACTCATATTACTAAAATCAGGAGTGAAAGAGGGAACATTAGTACTAACAATAAAAAAATTAAGAAGAATTTTAAGGGACTACTATGTACAATAATATACCAATATTTTAGATTACCTATCTGAATAAATAAATTTCTAGAAAGACACAAACTACCAAAACTGAGTGAAGGAGAAGTTGAAAAAAAGTAAGAAGAAGGTTAAATTAATAATAATAATAATAAACAACTTCTCACAAGGAAAAACCCAGGCTCAAATGGCTTCAGTGGTAATTTTACCAAACACTGAAATAATTAATTCCAAACATATCATAATTATTTGTAAAAAAAAGATCCAGAATATATAAATAACGCTTACAACTCAAAAATAAAAGGCAAACAGCACAATTTAAAAACAGGCAAAGGATTTGAATAGAAAATTTTTTATCAAATAATTAATAAGCACATTTTTCAATCATCAGTGAAATGGACATCAAAACCACAGAAAATATTACTTGACCAGTCCTACTGGGAAGGCTCTCTCAAAGAAGATAATAGCAAATGTTGGTAAAGATCTAGAAAAGTTGGAACCCATATAAACTGCTAGTGAGATTATAAAATGCTACAGACTATTTGGAAACTAGCTTCATTATTACTCACAAAGTTAAATTTAGAGTTACCATATGGCCTAGCAATTCAACTCTTAGCTGTATCTCAAGACAATTGAAAACCATGTTCATGCAAAAACTTGTTACATGACTGCAAATAGCAACTTTATTCCTAATTGTTAATTATTGAGACCAACAACATTTTTGTCAAGTGATTAACAAAAGGTGGTATATCCATTCAATGAAATATTATTCAGCCATAAATATAAATAAAGTATGTATTCATGCTTCAATATTAAAGGACCTTGAAAGCATTATGCTAAGTAAAACAGCCAGACACAAAGGCCACATATTGTATAGTTCTATTTATATGAAATACCCAGAATAGGCAAATCTAAATATAAAAATTAGATTAGTGGTTGCCCGGGCTGAGGTCAGTAATTGAAGTGACAACTAATGATATGGAGTTTTTGGGGGGAATGATGAAAATGTTCTCGAATTCAATGGGAGTGATGGTTGCACAACTTTGTAAATACAGTAAAAACCACTGAATTGTATATTATCAAAGGGTGATTATTATGGTATATGAATAAAAAAATCTAAATTTTAAAAAATTAGACTATCAAAATTATAAAAAACATGAAGATACCTGAAGCTAGTGAGCAGAATCAACAAATAGATAATTTGAGCATAAATTTATTCCAGATGAAATAAATCATGTTTTCCATATTATCTTCTATTCATTTATCTGTCAGAGAAAGACTTTAAAATCGGAGTTTTACTATCCTCAAATAAACAAATGCTGGAATACCTTACATTAAAAATCTGAAACAAGAACTGAAAGAACAAAATAATTACAAATATAGAAGATTTTAAAATACTATAAACGGAAAAATACATTTATTGAAATAAAAAGAAACTTAATAGAAAAACCACCTCCAGATATGATGGAATCAAAGTGAAAATTAATTAGGTGAAAGACAATACTCAGCAATTTGCCAAAAATAAAGCAAAAAGAGGAAAAGATGTTTTAAAAACTGAAACAGTAGTGAAGAGATAAGCTAAATATATTGAGAGGTTCCAACATATGTTTAATAGAAGTTCTTGTAAAAGAAATGGAGTGGATGTTGAAAAAGAAATATTTGAATATTTTTCATAATTGAAGAAATGCATAGGTTTTTGTAGGAAAAATGTACTCTGAGTACTGAGCAAATTAAATAAAATTAGAGGGAAGGGGCAGAGAAAAAATAAAATAATTAATTTAATTAAACCTGTAACTAGTCATATCTTTGGGAAAATTCAGGAAAAAATAAATAATATAAAGAAAAGAGAGATTACTCTCCAAGGAACAATTTGACTACCACCAGAGATTCATTAGCAACAACAGATTCCAGAAGAAAATGAAATTATATCTTTTTAAACTCCGAAGAAAAATAATCACTGAATTAGAATTTTGTAATTAAACTGTCACGTATGAGTAAGGACATAAAGGTATATAAAGACATATGAAAACTACATAAATTTATTACAAACATATGAGCTCAGGCAACGATTCCAACTTCTCACAAATTATGAATGACATGCAGGAAACGCAGATGTTTCCATATCCCATTTCAGTGGTGTCACATGGAGGTTCCAAAAAAGTCACTGGACTGAAAAAGGCCTGAGCTCAGGACCAAGAGGCTCAAGTAGGCAGGGGCATCATAGTCAGAAGCAAACAGCTAGGACTTAATTCAGTGGTCTTGTATGTTGTCCCAAAAGGTTAGATAGGACCATATGCCCCTCAACAGTCAATTTAGGTGACCAACTACATTTTCCCAGGTCTGGGGTATTTCCTGGCATGCAAAGTTTTTAATGCTAAGACAAGAACAAGCTTGGTTCTGGTCGGTTGGTTACCACAGCAGCCATCAATACAAGAATCGGGTCTTCCACAGAAAAGACCTCAGCAAGCATACAGAGGATACTGTAAGGTTCCGACTCCCCTTTTCCCACCACTCAGTGCTACCTATATCCCTATACCACACAGAAGTAGGGCTAGACAAAAGAAAGGAAACCCATATGATTATGTTTTTACCAAAAGATTAAGACATCACAAAATAATAATTTAAATCAATTTATTTCATATTTTCCTGTGATTGAGTGGGTAGCATTTATAAATGAGATTAGATACCTTAGGGATTGCTAAGCAGCTACATTTTCTTTCACACATCTTAGACTGTGTGAGATTGGTTAGTTTGCCATGCTACATATACAAGTTCTTAAATACTACCTTTTATAGTCTTTCAGACACTATTTTCCCACATGGAGATTTTGAACATGATCTCCTCATGGGCAGTGTCTAAACAATTATACTGGCAGGAACATTCAGGTTTACAAGAGCCCTGGCAGTTCTGTTGAATGAATCAGTCTTCACAACTTGGAATTTAGCTCAAACTAATATTTGGCCTTGATGGAAAGACTGAAAAACAAACTAAAGTGTATTTGTCTGGTTGGGCTGCCATAACAAATTACCATAGACTGGGTGACTTAAAGAATGGAAATGTGTTTCTCACAGTTCCGGAGGCTGGGAAATCCAAGATCAGGGTGTCAGTTGATTCAGTTCCGGGTGAGAGTTCCCTTCCTGGCTGTGGCTGGCTGTTTTCTCACTGTTTCTTCACATGGTAGAGACAAAACTAGAAAGTTCTCTGGTGTCTCTTATTATAAAGACACTAATCTCATAATGAGGGACTGACCTTCATGACCCCAACTCCAAATATCATTACACTGGAGATTAGGGCTTCAATATATAAATTTTGGGGTGATACAAACATTTGGTCCATTACACAAAGCAAACTACTAGAATCTAGAAACTCTCTTACAACTTTATTCTAAGTTTTTACCTTTGCCCTTTAACAATCTTCTGGTTTCCAGCAGCAGTTTTAGGAAATCCTCTGATCTAGGATACATGAGTCTAATGGCATTTCTCCACTAAGGAAGAAATTTTGTTGACGTTTGGCTGAATAACACCAAACAAAGAGTCCAAGATGAAGACAATCTTACCTAATTCTCAAGAGTTAGTTTCTATGATTTCCATTATAAGCTAAGAAGAATAAGGCTTGATTACTGCTATTGAAATATTGAGTAACATAGCTGGTCCTGTTTGGGAAGACTCAAGCTGTATTAGATAGTATTTACTCAGCATCAGTAGTTAGTTCTCAATTAGCAGAATGAGCAGTGGAGTGGGACTTTTTTTTTTTAAACAGGCACTTGCTCTGTCATCCAGGCTGGAATGCAGTGGTGTGATCATGGGATCATGGTTCACTGCAGCTTCAACATCCTCAGCTCAAGCATTCCTCCCACCTTGGCCTCCCAAGTAGCTAGGATTACAGGCATGTACCACCATGCCCAGATAATTCTTGGATTTTTTGTAGAGATGGAGTTTCGCCATGTTGCCCAGGCTGGTCTCAAACACCTGGACTCAAGCAATCCTCCTGCCTCAGCCTCCCAAAGGGTTGGGATTACAGGTGTGAGTCACCATGCCTGGCTAGAAATTTTAAATGACACTTTAACCAATGCTTTTGGTTTGAGTATGATTTATGACTCTGTTGAGGTTCCATAAATTTTGTGCATCAAGCAAAGCACCAGAGGTGCATTGTGAATACGCCATTTTGGAGGGGAATGGAAGCTGGTCGTTTTCTTATCTTGGTGTCCAGTTCAGCTACTTTCTCCTCCCTGTTCTCAATTGGTGCCTCTCCAAACTCATGTCAACTAAGCCAAAAGAGTTGTTCTGTGATGAAGAGAACACCTATTGAGCTCTATCTGAGAGGCTCTGCAGAATAGGTAATAATAACACTTAAAATTAAATAGAGCTAATATCACAAAAAGTTGAAAGAATGCCAAGGTTTGTCATAATAGTTATCTCTGAGAAGATAATATACACGTGGACAACTGAGGGAGATGAATTCATTGTGACCGTATTCTATTAGGCATATTAAAGAGCAAGTCAGACAAGATTCATTCCTTTCCCTGAAGCAATTCAAATCGAAAGAGTCACACAGAAACCAGTCTTTATATGGGGGAATACCATGTGGGTTCATCCTGTAAGATGAGAAACCATCTTCAATATGAATGTCGGCTTTGGCTACTGTTAGAAAATAAAGAAAATTCTCATAAAAGTAGAAAGTCAGGATTTGCTTAAGAAAAGTTAATTTTATTCTAAGGGATAGTCAGGGGCTTGCTATTTTAACCCAGAAACATCATTAATTAAGCTCTGCAAGCTGTGGCCTGCTATAGCTCTCCTCCATCTAAAAACAGAGACTGCAAAAAATTTTAGGTGTATACACTAGACTTAGAGAAACTTACATGTGATACACTGGGAGTCATGTTCAAGAATCTTCATAGCAACATAATATGCATGTGACTGGAGAATGAATACATCATGATATTTGTGATAGAATATTATATTGTATAAAAAAAAATGTGCTATAGTTACACATAATGACATGAAAGCATCTTAGAATCTGAGTGAAGAAAGTTCACCTTGACTTTACTAAAGTACTGATAATACAGAATTAATAACTAACAAGGACTGTCTATGTTTCCGTCCTTTGTTCACTCCATCTGAACATTAAATTATGAGTTTGTTGGTCTGTATTTTATGCACACTGTGCATTTGAGCTTCAGAGATAGTCCTCCGTGTTGAAGTGTGCTTTTAATGGGTACCTAGTTGAAGGAGAGATCTGAGGTCCTTGGATCCATGCTGATGACTGATGGGCTAATCATCCAAGCCAGTCCTGGAGCATCTTCCTGCAGGGTCTAATATAGAAAATTGAGGCTGGACATAGTGGCTCATGACTGTAATCCCAGCATTTTCAGAGGCCAAGGCAGGGAAATCTCTTGAGCTCAGGAGTTCGAGACCAGCTGGATGGGGCAACCTGGCAAATCCACATCTCTACTAAAAATACAAAAATTAGCTGGGCATAGTAGTGCATGCCTGTGGTCCCAGATACTTGGGAGCTGAGGTGGAGGAATCACTTGAGTCTGAGAGGCAGATGTTGCAGTAAGCTGATATCATGCCATTGCACTCTAGCCTGGGTGACAGAGTGAGACCCTGTCTCAAAAAAAATTATATATATGTATATATTACATATATGTGTATATTACACACATATACATATATAACATATATATATACATGTAACATATATATAACATATATAATTGTATGTTATATAGTGTGTGTTACATATATAATACATATATTATGTATGTATTAATATTGGTTAATATTATGTATAATATATAATTACATATATAGGTACGTAATTGAAAGAACTAGGCCACCTTGGCTGAAGATGAAATGTCTTAGTCAGTTTGGGATGCTTTAACAAAACATTTAAGACTGGATAATATACAAACAATAGAAGTTTATTGCTCACAGTTCTGGAGTCTGGGAAGTCCAAATTCAAGGTACCACCAGATTTGGTGGCTGGGGAGGGCCAGTTCCTCAGAGATAGTGCCTTCTATGTGACCTCAAATGGTAGAAGGGGCAAATAATCTCCCTCACACCCCTTTTATAAGGGTACTAATCGCATTCATGAGAGCTCTGCCCTCATGATCAAATCACCTTGCAAAGTTCCTGCCTCTTAATATATGAATTTGTGGGGGACATATTCAGACCACAGCATCAAATGAGGAAGTTTATCATCAGCAGGGAAATGTTTTCATTTACAATTCATGGAGATCAAGTTCAGGATGACTCAACTGACATTGAAGAAGTAAAGACTAGAAGAATGAGAAGGACTCATTTAGAGAAGTAGAGAAGATAACTTAGAACGGGATCTGAAACACCAAATACCATATTTTTGCCAAGGATATAGGGACTATTAATGGGCTAGAGAAATTGCAGGCCTGGGGAATTTGGTGGTCCCCAAGAAAAACCTTGACCTGTCAGTGCTTTTTCCTTAGAGAAGGGAAGATTTAGGGGCTTGTGGATTTTTTCTCAAGCCAGAAATTCTGAAAACTATTTTCTGTCTCCTTGGATTAAAGTAACAGAACATGTTTCATTTTCAACGTTGATTATTGACTGATAACTCTCTGCCTAAGAGCTTTGTGTGCTCTGAATGGATAAATGGTGCAAAACCATGGTCAATGATTATCAATGACCAAGCCAAAATCATAATGAATTAGTATTCTCTTCAAAACTGCTAAATGCCCTTGTTTTTTCAGATTTTTCAAAAGGCATGTTTTAGAATAAATATCTCTTGCATGTAATATCTTCAACATAAATAGAAGACAATTCTATGATGTTCTCTGATAGTCGCGTGTCAAGTAACTACAATGCTTTTAAAACCAGGCAGGAAACCAATGGGCCTAAGTTCCTATACAAAAGCTCCACAGGGTGCACACCCAGGACAAAACACTGCTTATCATTTTCTTCTCTTTCTTCACACTTACAGGTGAAGGAGTCTCCCTCAATTTCTATTTTATAGACGCTCCAACTGAATCTTGAAAGTGTTGGCCTTGATGTCCACCTCTCCACCCATCTCAGCTTTCTAATCTTCCCAGAAGCACATAGGAAATGGCCTTGTACCAAAGGATCTGTCCAGTAGCTAAGAGCTGGGCACTTTCAAGACAGCTCAGAGGGCAAATCTCCTATTAGTAATTATTTGGTGTTGCCCAAGCCTGTGTAAAATAGCCAAAGGGCATAGAGGGGAAAGATAGAGGCTTACAAAGAAACATGTCTGAAGGAAATACGACTGGGGCATAGAGGGGAAGGGTAGAGGCTTACAAAGAAACATGTCTGAAGGCAAGCCAGCTATTTGTGGCACTTATTGCAAAGCAAACTCCACTCATCACTATGAAAAAGTTGCTAACTCCAACTCGAGGCAACTGTCAAGGGCACCTTTCAATTTATTAACCCAGAGCTCATGAGGCCTCTCCTTGAATCTTGCTCTGTTTTGGATGAAGTGAAATATACCAGTGGATTCTTTCAGGAGAAGCTAGAGTCATTGTTGATTTATGCACTCTCAGTAAAGAAACCTTGTGTTTTTTGCTTCCTTTTAAAGTATGCATGTGATGTCAGTTTTGCCTGAGGCTGCTGTCTCTGTCTCCTTGGCAAGGACTAAGAACATTGCCCCATGAGTCAGGCTCTCTGACTCCTGAGGCGTGAATCTGAGGCAGATTGCAAGAGCCACCTGATGAAGAAGGAAGGTGTTCTCTTCAGAAGCACACCCAGGTCTTAAAAAGCAGAGGCAAAGAGCCAAAGAGTTTCCTGAAATTAGGGCTTGGAGTGTTGGTGTTCCTACCACCAGGGAGGCCAGGTGAAACAACATTGCCTCTTTCCTGACCAATGTTATAGAAACTCTGGGATGTGGGACAAATACTTCGCTAAGCCCAAAAGGGGTCACTGGAAGACACAGTCCAATTTGGAAGAATGCTAAACTTTATCATTAAGGAAACCCTCACCCCTCTAAACCCTGGAGTAAAAACCAAGTCTCCCCTCATGGGTATGGATAACCATGGAAACAATCCGGGGGGTGACAAATATGAGAAGACACATTTCTTTTTTCCTTTGTAACATATCTGAGTTAATATAAGAACACTGGTGTCTCTTTTGAATCTGCAAGTTAACTGACAATTTATATTCATGTTATGGATATATGCAACTTCTCAAGGGTAGAGTGAAAATGATGGCGATATTTAATTTTAATGTTCTAAATAAATGGCTGGAACTGCCACCTCCTTATTGTAAGATTGTCCTCATCTCCAGTCTAGAGGCTTTCCTTGCATGTGCATACACACGCACACCCATACAAACCTCTCGAAGTGCAGTGGGCAACCTCATTTTCCAGCTGAGGCCCCCGAGAAGCAGGAGGTTACAGCCACCACCACCGGAGGCTGGTAGCTTTGAAAGCAGGAAAAGGCCTCTGCAGCAGATGACAGCTGAGAAATGCCGAGGCATCTGACTGTTCTGTTCTTGTTTACTGGGCTCTTTTTTTGCCGTGGAGAAAGTTGAGTTCTGACCTAGCTCCAGCACTTCTTCGAGTTAAAGAGTGTCTCAGCTTGTAGTAAGCCTGGTCTCCCAGTGTCGCCTGTTGTCACCTGGGCAAGATCTGAGCACCTTGATGACCTGCCTCAGTACAAGGGGGTACCTGGCCCCCAGCCTCTCTCTACCTCCACGGAGGTTCTATTTCAGAGACCTCGCTATTCCCTTTCACTAAGACCTTTCCACTCTGGCAGAGTGCAGCAACTTTGGATTTTGAAAACGGGAGGTTCAGGGGCCTGTGCTTCTTGTTTTTAGAAGGTTCCTATAGTCCATGTACAAATTTATTCACCACTCTTCCAAATAATATATTCTTTTGTTAAAAAATTAAAATAAAATTTAATTTAAAAACAGATTTTTCACCTTGCAAGCACCTACTAAAGTGATTCTTACAATCTATTTTCGATTTATATTAACACATTTCCAACTATATTCCCAGAGCACTGGCAAGCACAGGAAGGTGCCAATAACATCCAGCCTGCAATGGTAGATATGGGTACAGAGGGCGGAGCTAACAGTACCCAACCCAGAAACAATTACCCTCAGGGCCAACACTAACCTGTCCACTTCCTGAGCATGACACAGGAATGCTAATCACAGCAATGGGACTGCAATTTAATTACCATCCAAATGAACATGCTTGGCATTTTTTTTCTCCTTTCCTTCTGAGGCTTTCAGAAAACAAGGTATTAAGTATTCAAACCTTAAACTTGCTTATCTTTCATTTTATTTTTATTTCTCTCTTGGCCACATTCCCTCATACTATTTCTCCTTCTCTCTCTGATAATATCTAAAGGTAGTTCATCCTTTCTCTTTCATCTGGGGATCTAGAGACACATTGACAAATAGAAGATCTGCCAGTCAACAATTTGGGAGGATAATTTTCTTTCCATGTTAGACCAAGAATCATGGAAGAGAAAGAAGAAATAAAACCAACTAACAATAATAAAACTGAAGCCCAATTCATGCCTGAGGCTCTTACATTACCATATGCTGACAGGAAGTAGCCGGACCACCTCACTTCCAAATGGGCTGAGTTGGTGGGTGCATTTTTCAATCATTCCTGGAGAAGTCACACCCTCCCCTTGGCCCTTTCTTTTCGGCAATACCAGGAGGTACAGGTCAGGTGATAGCAGATATTGAACTTTCCAGGGCTTCTGGTGATACATTTGTTAATGTCACTTGCAATTGTCATTTGTCCTGCACAGGGCATACTTTCCTCACAGAAGAAGCCAACTCGAAGGGAGAAATATTTATCATGGGCATCCTATATGCCCTATCTAGGCACTTAGAAAAACAGAGAGACCAAGACACGGTTCCTTCCCTGAGAAAATTACAATCTAGCCAGTAAACTAGAAATATAAGTGACTTCAGGTCAGGCCCAGTGGCTCACGCCTATAATCCCCCCTCTTTGGGAGGCCAAGGCGGGTGGACTGCCTGAGGTCAGGAGTTCGAGACCAGTCTGGCCATGATGGTGAAACCCCATCTTTACTAAAAAATGCAAAAAAATTAGCTGGGCGTGATGATGTGCGCCTATAATCCCAACTACTTGGGAGGCTGAGGCAGGGGAATTGCTTGAACCAGGGAGGTGGAGGTTGCAGTGAGCCAAGATCACACCACTGCACTCCAGCCTGGGAAACAGAGCGAGACTCCATCTCTAAATAAATAAATACAAATGACTTCAACACAAGGTCCTAACTGGAGAAATTCTGGAATGTATAGGGGACTATGGGGATACACAGAGACGCCTTTAACCAAGTGGAGGAGGTGGAAAAAGGTAGCCAAGAAAGATTCCTCCGAGAAGCTGCTCCCAGGCTGAGTTATAGAGGAAAAGGAGGCAACACTATGAGGAAAACTATGAAGGAAGAAAGAAGCATGAGCCACACACTGGATCTGCAAGATGTGTTTAGGAAATTGGAGCTGATGCTAGAAGGGAAGGTACAGAGGGGCTGCTAAAGGAGCTCTGGGAGATGCGTGCGAAGAATCAGGAGGAGCCAGGCTGTGAAAGGCCTGGATGTATTCTGAAGGTGCAGGACTTTGTCAGGTAAGGAGTTGTGGGAGGTGGCAGTCGTGGAAAGGTTTTACACAAGGAAGTTAGATGGTCAGGTAGGTCATTCTAGCAACAATCTGAAAACATATTGGGGTGGGGGCAGTGGGGAAGGAGCAAACTAGAACAAGGAGACCTGTCAATCAGTTATTATAACACTTCTGTATATGAGATCATAAAAGATAAATTAAGAAACCTCAGGTTGGGGTTCTATATATCCTATTAGCAACAATCTGAGATGTACTGGAGTGGGGGCAATGAGGAAAAGGCAAAGCTAGGATGAGGCGACCTGTCAATCAGTCGTTATAACACTTCTGTATGCAGGATTATAAATGATAAATTAAGAAGCCCCAGTTTGGTGTTATTTAGAAGGTAAAATGAATAGGACTTTCTAAGTGATTAAACAGAAAATGGTGGAAATGGTTGATTCAAAGGTAACTTCCCAGTGCCTGGTTACGTGGGTGCTGGCACCAGCAAATAGCAGACAATACAGGAGGAAGCTTACTTTTAGGGAAAAATGAGTAGAGTGTTAGACAGGGTGAGCTTGAAGTGTCCATGGCACATGCAGGTAGAGACATCTGGTAGACACTGAGCAAATGAGTGGAAGCCTGAGGAGAGGTCAGGGCTACAGAAATAAATGTGTGAGTTATCTGTAGCTAGCAGGTGGTTAAAGGCATGTGATTCAGTGAGCTCATCCAGAAAGAACACTTAGAATGAGGAGACAGGAAAGATAAAACTCAGGAAAACCCCAACAGTTAAGTGGATGGCTCTCCATGCTTGTGAAATAAACCAGAGTATGTCAGGTAACTTTTCTCTTATCACCACTTGTGAGGGAACTTTTCATCTATTCAGAGTCCCACAGATGCCAGATCCTTCTGACAATGATATAAGCATATTTGTATCAAAGAGCAATATAAGAGATTAAAAGTATTACTCTGTCTTGTGGAATTTAGACTCTGAGGGACTCTGGCTGTTTGGGTATTTGAACACCAAAGAAATGAACCACTAAGAATGGAATTTCAGGCATAAACAAGGATTTCTGAAGCCAGGATGGGCACCAAGGAATACATTTGCTCTCCCCTCCCTCCTTGTTCCATCCTTTTATTCCAATCATCTTCCAGAATTCTGGTCTCACTCAGCGGGTTCCATTGCATGTCAACCTGGAGAATGGTTATAAGGTCTGATAGAGGGTAATGTCAAGTAGATTTTTCCCATGCTAACGTGACTCTCCTCTTATAATCATAGCTTTGGAGCTGTAATAGACAGACAGAGTTTCCATATATTCCCCTTTTTACTAAAGACCCTTCTCAGGGAGGTACGAGGAGATGAAGAGACTTATTTTCTGCCCAATTTTATTCTCCTGCCTCTAGGTTCACGGCTAGGAAACATTTCCCACCTCACAATGCAGTGATCCTCTGACTGGGTTTTCTCCAGTGGAAAATGCTTGCCCCTTCTGTATGTAGACCTTCAGGATGTAGACAGGTATTATGGACTGAATGATTGTATCCAGCCAAAATGTATATGAAGAAGTGCTTACCTCCAATGTGATGGTATTAAGAGATGGAGCCTTTGAGAGATAGTTAGGATTAGATGAGGTCATGAGAGTAGAGCCCTCATTATAAGATTAGTGCCCTTATAAGAGGAAAAAGGGATGCCAGAGTTTCTTCTCTCTACCATATGAAGACTCAGCAAGAAGGTGGCCATCTGCAAACAATGAAGAGGGCCCTCGCCAGATGCCAAATCTGCCAGTGCCTTGTTCTTGGATGTCTCAGCCCCCAATACTGTGAAGAACACATATTTGTTGTTTATAACCCACCAAGTTTTTTGTTGTTGTTACAGCAGCTTGAACTAACTGAAACAACTGGCTTCTTCCACCTTCCTGCAGGCTAGAACCTGGGCATGGCTGCAACTCACCTCTACCATGCAGATGATGGTGAGGCCCTCAAGGATGATGTGGTAACAAAAGGAAAGGAATCTGGGTGGCTGCATACATCTCAGTAACTTTGACCTCTCATCTTGAACTTCTAAAGAAAAATTAACTTCTTGTTCTTTGAGCCTCTAAATTTAAGGAAATATTTTTACAAGAGTAACCTACCTACCCTAACTTCTGTATGGTAGAAACTGTGAGTAAGATGGGTAATAAAACCAAGAACTGCTCCTTCTTCTAGAGGGAATTAAGTACTATTTTTAAACTATACGTAACATTGTAAGGTCATTTAATAATGATTAGAAGAGTTAAAGATACAAAGAAAGTTTACTAGAGTTGATAACCATGAATTTTTGTCCAAAAAGTCTTCCCCTATGGGTAACTCCATGTGTGTATATATATATATTCATACAAAGAAAGAGAGTCCACAGTCCACATCCATACATGACATATATGATACACTCAGTCTCCAGAAACAAAAAGTGAAATATTTGATGGTTTCACCCTACTTCAAGTTTAAGATTAATGGGTGATGTACAGTCCTCATAAGGTACCCAACATGCCCAATATACAATGGCATAGAGAGAACAAAAAAAACAGAATGGGATGGGAAACTTTAGGAATTATTGCTTCAATGCACATATCAAATTCTATTTTATTTACCAATGTATTTCTACATTGTCTGTAACATAGTAGGTACAATAGTATTTGCTGAATTAATGAATGCACAAACAGCTGCACAAGAACGGGAAAGGCTGCTTGTCCCAGCAGGAGAATGAGTTCCTTTCCCAGCTTGTCAAGTTGTTCCTGCTCTTCCCTCTAAGAGAATGGCTGCTGTCCTCTGCCTTATGGCCATCTTTTCTGCTTTTGGTAGAATCCTCTTGATCTTTTGTTTTCTGTTCCCATATCTTAGCATGGCATTGCCAAAAGTGTCTCCATTATTAGCCTGTTTTTGTTGTTGTTATTGCTGTTGTTGTTGACAACATTTCTTAGACCTCAGGGTTTTCTTAGAGACTAAACATTCATAGACAATTCCTCCTATGAATTGTCTGGCTCCTCCTTTAGGAACATTTGAGGTCTTATCTAGTTTCAATACTGACCTCCATAGGCCAGTCTCCAGATATCTTGTTGAGTCATGATCCTTGAAATTGGATTCCAGCCCGAGAATTTCTGTTTCTCAGTGATAAGACCAGGGCTCTGTCCATCCCTGAGTGACCTTCTACTTTGTACTGCCCAGAGTAATTTGAAACAATAGTTGAGGTAAGAAAACTCATCTGGCACTCAGGCAGCAACCAGTCGCACCTTAAGAACATGAATAATTATCCTGTTTGTCACATAGAGAACAAGATGTGCTCAGCAGTGATCTAAAAAGAAGTTAGCCCCACGTCCTAATGGTATTTTCTGTTATGATCCCTACCTTCCTGATGGGGTTTGTACTAATTTATGATTGTGGTAAGGATAAACTTTTCCAACTCTGCAAAATTCCAAATCACCCAATTCTCATCTTCCTTATTCTACAAGGTTCATGCAGAAGGGCGTCTCTTAGCCAGGCTGTACTTTCCTTCCTCTCTGATTTCAGATATGCAAGGTTCAACATAGGCTTGTATAATTCTGGTGGGACATTATTGTACCTTTAAGAAGGCCACAAAAGGCAGGCATATGTTCCAATATCCTGAATTTCTCCTCCAAATTCCATAATGCAGCAGTGTCTATAGGCCTGTGGTTTGAGGTCTGGGATATAACAGTTTAAGATATGGCTACACTACCAAACAATATGAATCACCAGCTTCTCAGTTGTGAATAGGGGTTCTCAGTGCCTTCCACTCTACTTCGTCGGCTTAGTATTTTCATATTTTAAAATCTAATACTTACTATACTCTATTCCTGACAATGATTTCTGTAAGTAAAGATCTTATCCATGATAAAGTTTCTAAATATGAGGTATCAAGCATAGCCATTAATTGGGTGACAAAATTGAAAAGTCCAGGAGGAGACCTGGCTTTGTAGAGGGCTGGAAAGAAGGTCTCATCAGTCTTGTCCTAAGATGCATTGAGCACTGTGACAAATGAAATGTAATCTGACTTTGAGTGATGTGTGTCACTCTTAGGACAAGCATGGAACCCTATCCAGACATTAGAGACTGAAAGAAGGGGAGGGGAGAATCCCTAGACAAAAATTAGATATGTAGAAGTGGTGTTGCCTGAGTTAACTCAAGAGTAAGGTAAAAAAAATTGAAAATAAAAAAAAAACTCAACAGCATATTCTTTGTCAAATGCCATATTTTCATGATAGAATTATTGTTCAGCAAATATTTATTTCCCTTTCCCTTTCTTGTGTGGGCGAAATTTGTTTTCCTGAATCATTGATGCCAGACCTGGCCATACGATTTTCTATAGCAAATGGAATGTTAGTGGCCATGACATGAAGAGGTCTGCCATGAGCTTGTGCATTTCAGCTTGGCTCTTGTGCTTTGGTAATCGCCATGAGAACAGCACACTGCAGATAGAGCATTCCCTTTACCCTGAGCCCCAGAATATACACACCTATAGCAGATCTGAATCCAGCCAGCCCACAGCCTGAAGCAAAGACAACTAGATGAGACCATTCTAGACCAGCTAAACTGCAGGTCAGCTTGCAAAGTAGTGAATGAGAGAACAAATGCTTGTGTTGTCAGCTACTAAGCTTTGAGATTATTTGTTAGGCAGCATTATTTTGGCAAAATCTCGTTAAGGTATCTTTGCAGTAGATGCTCCAGAATTTCTTTCTAAAAACAAAAACATAGTCGGAATATGAGACAAGAAAAATTATTTGGAATTTGAATTTTCTTTTTTTTTTTTGTTTTTTGTTTTTTGTTTTGAAACAGCATCTCACTCTGTTACCCAGGCTGGAGTGCAATGGCATGGTCTCAGCTCAGTGCAACCTCTGCCTCCTGGGCCCAAGTGATTCTCCCACCTCAGCCACCCAAGAAGCTGGGTCTACAGGCATGTGCCACCACACCTAATTTTTGTATTTTTTTTTAGTAGAGACAAGGTTTCACTATGTTGGCCAGGCTTGTTTCGAACTCGACCTCGTGACCCGCCCACCTTGGCCTCCCAAAGTGCTGGGATTATAGGTGTGAGCCACCGCACCTGGTCTTGAAATTGAATTTTCATAGCAAGGATACTGTTTTTATTTCGATTGTATATTTACTTTGCGTGGACTAATGGAGAGTTGGGGGATAATGTGATGTTCTTAGTTTTAAGATGTATAATTATCTTCCATTTTAACATTTCTAAAACCAGGATATGTTATAAAATCAATATGCATGTGGCATAGTGGTATATGATGGTGTTTCTCCATACCCTGAGCCCTACTGTTTATGGTGTGTCCATCAAAGGTTGTGTCCAGCAATTCAGTAGTCAGGAAGGATGATGAAGGATAGTAGGAGATGGCAGGCCTGGAGCAATCAGATTGGGGTGTATTCTCTGACAAATGGATCAAGTATCTAAACAGCATCATTAAATATTGATGGAGTACAAGTTAACTGACAGCAAAGCACCACTCTATTATGAAAACTAAATAGTGAACTCCACGTTGCATTATAGTAAAGTCAGTTTTGTTTTTTGCTTTTTTTTTTGGAAATGTTTAATTGCCTGAACATGTAGTCTTTCAGAACACAGACTACTGTATCATGTAGCATCATATCACGAAGCAATTTGTTTTTAATTTGGAAATTAAGGACAATTCTTAGAAAGATGGAAATATCTTGACTACAAAAATGGCATCAGCACAGGCCCGTCTAGCACAGGAAACTACACAGTATAAGTCAATGATAGATGGAGTTCCTCAGGACTTGCCTTGTGAATGTTGGCAATTGTTGACCAAAACAAAATTTTAGTTTAGTTTATCTGATATTAAGCTGCTCTTTTTTTTATTATACTGAGTCAACAGTTTCAGCTGCTAAAGTTTTCCCACAGAACAACATCATAATTGGTTGGATAATTGGGAGTTGTGTTCCTGACCAAGGACTCAGCAACAGATAAATCATAGATATAACCAACAAAATGTCATACAAGCGAGATACAACAACCATAAACCTTTAAAATCATCTGAATTAGTAAAATTTTGACCCCAGTACCATAAAATGGGCAAGAATTTTAAAATAACACATAAAATGCAGGCCTAATGTATCATAAATTTGACCAATCTAAATTAATAGAAAGATAGCTATTGTAAACATTGAATTAAAACTTTTGTAGGATAACGTGTAAGGCCTAGTTCTTCAAGAAAAGAAAAGCAAGCTGTCACAGTAAGTTTAAGTGATGCATCCTTTATTCCTCAATAAATTTCAGGGTAGTAAATTTGTCATATAAAAGCCAATAGTTTCTTGAAATGCCAGACCTTGGGGAAGAGTGCTTAGGACAAAATACCAACAGGCCTTAAATTTAAATTTTCAGCATTTCCATCAATCTTCATGTATAATTAGTTGACACCTGTGCACACACACTAGTACACCCACACACACACTATGCCCTCCCTCCTGCATGAGTTCATAGTTACTACAATTCCTTCAGTATGTGGACATAGGGATGTAAGAAACAAGACCAAGAAAACTGCTTTTCATTGTTCCTTTATACCGATGGTTCTTAACTAAGCATGCTTTTGCCTGACATTTGGCAATGTTTGGGGACATTTTTGGTTGTCACTAATTGGGGGATGCTACTGGCATCTAGTGTATAAAGGCCAGTGATGCTGCTAAACATCCTACAGTGCACAGACAGTCCCACAGTAAAGAATTATTTGGCCCCAAAGTGCCAAAGTTGAGATAGGTTTTTTGTTTTGTTTTGTTTTGTTTTGTTTTGAGACAGAGTCTCACTCTGTCACCCAGGCTAGAGTGCAGTGGCGCAATCATAACTTACTGTAGCCTTGACCTCCTGGGCTCAGTTGACCCTCCTACCTCAGCCTCCCCAATTACCGGGACTACAGGTGTGTGCACCACACCCAACTAAATTTTATTTAATTTTTATTTTTGTAGAGATGGGGTCTCTCTATGTTGCCTCGTCTCAAATTCCTGACTTAAAGTGATCCTCTGACCGTGGCCTCCCAAAGTGCTGGCATTACACAAAGGTTTGTATTATAGAAAAAGGATGGGGATTCAGCCATTCAGCTTACTTGGATAATTCTTGATAATCTACCTTATTATTCAACAGAAAGTACCACTCATTAGTATCCATATCACAGTTAACCTCCAAAGAAAACAGGAAACTTGAATATTTTGTTCACCATCATGATCTTAGCCCAGTGCCTGGTACATTAAGTGGTGGCTTAACGAATATTTGTTTAAAAAATGAATAAATGAATGAAAAGAGGAAGACAGGATAAGAAAAAAAAAAGAAGAGGGGTAAAGAAGGGAATGGATTGTGCTAGGCTCAAAGTTTGCTTGATTTTGGTGAACTTGCATTTCTTTCATTTCCTGGCTTCCAGAAATCGGTAGGCACAGGTCAGCTAATATTTTATTGTTTACTAATTATTAATTATATTGCTAATAGCTTATTGTACTTAATTTATTATATTAGAAGCAATTAAAGGACTTCAAGTATTACTAACAATCACTATACAATTGTTCTTGTAGCAGCTCTCACATAGAAGATTTTAACATAATGTCACTGACTTTCAACTGTGCTCGAAGTTGAGAAGAGTATTTTCAAAAAAGCAAGTACATGTCTTAATAACCTAAAACTTCACTACAATTTTTGGTGGGTTGTACTGTTTATTTGCTTATTTTGTATTGTTTTGCTTTGTTTGTTGTTTATCTTTTTATTTCTTCTGATCTTATCCCACCCCTGAAGCAATACCAGAAAAGTCACCCATGGCTTCTTTGGGGTAAGTATTCAGAAAGAATAGAAAGCTATGCCTGCCGGCCATGGTGAAGGGAAGGGGGATAAAGATGGGAGGGGGCACAAAGATTTATATTAGTAAGACCCAGATTTATTTTTAGCACCTATTATCAGAATCTCCTCCTTCTCTGAGTTATACTTCTTTCATGAAAACACAATCCAGTACCAGGATAGTCTTTATTACTAACAAACAAACTAACCAAAAATTTCTCTGTAAAGCCGTTTTGACTTTTCCCAGGGCCTAACATCATTTCTCTATGTAAAAGGCAATCACTAAATACATGCCGAATTAGTGAATATATTTTGGATCTGTTGTGTGCCATGGACTATGCTAGGTATTGGTCATGGAGAGGTAAAGGAAGTGTGTCTCCTGCTTTCTATAAAAGGAAACATGGGGTGACCATAATAATTAGCACTGATCAATGGATGCAAGTGTAGAGGAACCAAACAGGGAAAAGGCTGACTGGATTTTCCAAAGTCACCCAAACAACAGTTTCCGAGAGGTCACTAGAATCCTCGATCAGTACTAGGCACACAGGCATTCTTACTGGAATTCTTACTTCCCTTCTAACTGCCATTATGTCCCCTCTTTGTTTGCATTGCAGCACACTTTGTAACCATGGATCAACTTTGAAGCTTATGTCATTATAAAAACGTTCCATATTTTTGCAGGCATTGCAATATCTCTTAAACCCAGCACACGATAAGTTAACTATTTCCTGTAGATAGCAAGTACCAACCTATGTTTATAATTCTTGCTACCCTCCATTAAAATTTAATCTTCTCAGACTGGGCATTTTGCCATCTTTCTTCTATTTTGACCTAACATCTGTCATCCTTCATCTTAGTCTCCGCCTCCAGCTTGATGTGCATTTCTGTTTAAGCCTGTGATTGCTTCTTGTCTCCAACTCTTCATCTATTCCATGGGTCCTTTAGAGAATCCTTCTTTGTGTGCTGGTAGGCCTTAGGAAAACATTTTCCATGTTGAAAACCAAGGGAGGAAAAAAAGGAAAGAAACTAAATCCTACATCTAGGTCAAGGCAAAAGCAGCTGGATTGGATTGCAATTTTCCAACTCTGGATGTTCTCCCTGTTGCCACCAGCTTCCAACAAGGAAAATGAAAAGTGAATTAGCGTGTTGAACCCCAACTCAAGAAGTCAGCAGGTAATGTGAGCACTTTCCTGGAAGATGCCCTTGGGTGAGGCCCTGTCTAACCAACTTGCTGTTTTTAAATTCAGACACATTGGCTCTAAAAGCCGCCACTCGGTAGGAATTTCGTACAGACGAATTCACTCTTCCGCAAACCTTCCTGATAAAGCCATGAGATGAGTCCAAACTACCTCATAACCTTGGAGCCAGTCTGTCTGGAAGGGGCCAGAATAATCAGACAAGTGGACTAGTTGAAATCTCTCATGAAATATCTGGAAACAGGTAATAATGAGAAAATAGAATTCCAGATGAAGTTACACAGAAAGAAAGGCCAAGCAAAGGCCATCATTATTAAAGGACTCCAATGTTTAAGAATAGCCTCCCCTGTAGTTCTCTCCTCTCTGACATCAAAGGAAGATCTGCAGCCCACACCTCAGTTGTCTTCATGTTTCACTGCATCTAGCAACCAATTTTGACTGTAATAAAATACAACACCTTCAGTAACTAAACACTGGCCCACAGCCCACGAGCAGGAGCTAAGCGAACCCTGGGGTGACATGCAGCCGTGCTTCAGAGCAGTAAGTCAAAGAGACAGGTAGAGGCATGCACTGTTTGGAATAGTCACACCGAGAAACCAGACATTGAGTGTCCAGCAGTGTGGTTCCCAGGTTCTGCCAGGATCACCAAGTGATCTACTGTTTTCCAGATCTCTGCCTGTCCTCGGCAGAGCTCGGTCCAGGTGACCCCAGAAGGAACTGTTGATTTTGGAAATGGCTGAGGCTGTATTTCTGCCACAATAGATTGGGTCTCTACTCTCTTTTACTTAATAAAATTTTATTATTGAGCTTGTAGAATACATGCACTGTAGAAAAAGTACATCACAATAAAGTAGGAAAAAAACATAAATGACCACCCAGAAACAGTCTTGTGGGTATTTTAGGGTATTCCACTCTGAAGATTTTCTTCTGCATATATCCATGCATACTTTTCAAAAATGAAACCATACCATCCATGGTCATTTAAAAAATTTAAATATAACATACATACAGAAAAGTGCATTTATACATGTAGAACTCAATCAAATCCATATTACTTTATAAGTTCTATTTTCTTTACTAAATCCTTGTGCTTTTCTATGGCTACAGATATTCCATTGTGTTTAATAGCCGCCTGGTATTAAATTGTAAGAATCTTCCAAAGTTTATTTAACCAATTTCCTTATTGGATATTACTGTGAAAAATCTGGTAGCTATATACTCTGCTGTTAAATATTTTTCTATTTTTACATTATATGGTTTTACAAATTCCTAGATGAAGGAAAGAAAGTGCTGAATCAAAGAGTATGCAGATTTTAAAGCTTATGATATAATTGGCCAAGTTGCTCTTCGAATTATTTCTAATGATGCCTTTCTTTTCTCATACCTTTTAAAACATTGTGCATTATTAATTTTTAAAATATTTTGATTTGATAGAATAAAGTGATATATTATTAAGTTTTAATTTGTATTTCTTTGATTTCTAGAAAACTTCATCTACTTGTGGCCCATATTTTTAAATGGCTGTCCTGGTGATGCCTTTCCAATTTTTCTATTAGATTGAGGTTGGATGTGAGTGTTTTTCTTACCAATTTGCATATATATCTTACAAAAAAATAAACTAGATAGTTACTTTTAAACACTGTAACATTATAAAGTAATCAAACTAGATTCTTAGTTACTAGATTTTATAATTAAAAGGTCAGTATTGACTCCCCTCATAAGATAAATAAATTAACAAACTTTTTCCTGTTCCAATATCTCAATTTTGGTGAGGATGATGTCAAACTTATCTTAGATTACAGCTGTATAATGCAGTATATCTCAGGCACTGTCAACATCCTTGCCTCATCTTTATGCAATTCTAAGTTAAAGATCCCTCCAGAATTAACAGAGTAGTTAAGCAAATGGGCTGTGATGTTAAACAAATCTGGATTCAAGTCCTTTCTGTAACCTGCTAACCATGTGATATTAGGCAATATATTTAATCTCAGTTTCAGTTTTTTTCAGCTGTGAAATGGGAAGAGTAATAACACCTACTTCATAGGGTCCTTTGTGAGCGTTAGATGAGGCAATGCATATAAAACCAGTAACAGTTAAATGTTAACTGCATTTAGGCACTACTTTACAAGCCTAGTGCCTGACAGAATGATAACTCAATAAGTGTTGGCTATATTAAACCAGTATTATTATACCTGTTATTTATGGGCCTTGTCTTGCAATTAGAATCAGGAATTCAAAGCCTAGGAAGGTAAAAACCAGATCAAGCACTACCCCTTATAGAATTTAGTTCCAGGGATGTTGATTTCCTTCTGGGAATATGATACATAACAGTAGTGGGCGAGCTCAGTCAGGACACTGATACTGCATTTCTGAGCTAAGAAAGAGTTCAGAAGCCAGTAAAGTTCATGATTCCAAAGCAGAAACCCAAGTCCCTACTCAATCTCTCTTTCTCTCTCTCTCTCTCTCTCTCTCTCTCTCTCACACACACACACACACACACACACACACACAGAGAACAAATATTTCTCCTAATAAGTATATCTTACTTCCATCTTCCTACCCTGAATAGAAGCCCTATCCTATTATGGAGACAAAGAAGCACCAGGTAAGCTCATGGTTCTTGACAACAGCATCTCCATGGTAAACAAAAACCGCCTTGCTGGTCTCTGGGAGGCCAGCAATGTTTGGAGGAATACCCACTCTCTGGGAAGATTTGTTACTTCACTTGTCAATTATAAGTTATATAGTATTCTTAAAAATTGTAATTCCCATCTAATTCTTATGCAGCAATCATTGTGCTTATTCTACTTCTCCTCTCTCTTTTCTTCCAGTTTTTAAAGTTGTATTATTGAATAGTCATGGTATTCGTGGCATATCAGTTCCAGGACAACACCTCCCATATCAAATTCCAAGGATGTTCAAGTCTTTTATAAAAATGACTTAGTATTTGCATATAGCCTATGCACATCCTCTCACATACTTTAAATCATCTCTAGACTACTTATAACACCTAATACAATGTAAATGCTGTGTAAACAGTCATTATACTCTATGGTTCTTTCATTTGTATTTTTTATTGTTGCATTTTAAAAGTATGTTTTTTATCTGTGGTTGTTTTAATCTGAAGATGTGGAAACCACAGATACAGAGCACCCATAAACTTGTCAGGACAATACAAAATCACACATTATTTTTCTACCATTGATTCTACATGTATTTTAGTTTGGGCTCTATAATTAAATATATTCAAGACCCACTACTAGTCCTTTGGCCAGTGTTTCCCCAGTTCTCTCTGATTTGGATGAAGCTTTTCTCCTTGAATAGCACTGTGGAAAGAAAAGCTCAGAGTACAGGATCGCCTGAGTTTTGCAGGCTCAAATCTGTTGAGGGATATCATTGGTGCATACACTCCTTAGATCAAATCCTTGAGTTTCTAAAAAATATTCTCCACTATGGTCTTTGCTTTACTGTTGAGAAGTTTGTTGCAAAAAAAGCTCTGGAAATGGATGGTGATGATGGTTGCACAACAGTATGAATGCAGTTAATGCCACTGAATTGCACACTTAAAAATGTTTAAAATGAAGGCAGGGTACAGTAGCTAGTGCCTGTAATCCCAGCACTTTGGGAGGCCAAGGTGGAAAGATCACTTGAGGCCATGAGTTTGAGACCAGTGTGGACAACATAGTGAGACCCCATCTCTACAAAAAAAAAATTAAAAATTAGCCACTGTGGCGGGGTGTGCCTGGGTTCCCAACTACTGGGGAGGCTGAGGCGGGGAGATCACTTGAGTTTGAGGCTGCAATGAACTATGATCACACCACTGCACTCCTCCAGCCTGAATGACAAGTGTCTCTAAAATGGTAAATTTGTTGTCATGTATATTCTACCACAATAATTTTTTTCAAGGAACCTGTTAGATGCCAGAAAATGCTCTAGACCCTGGGTGCACAATAGTGAATGAGAGAGACAGATATTTGGCCATTGTGAAATTTACTGTTCAGAGGGAAATGTAGAAAATAAACATCATTATATGAATGAGACATAGTGCAGTGTAATGATAAAGAACTTGGACTGGGAGGAAATACATTTCTGTTGTTTTAAACCAAAATATCTATAAATGTCATAATCAATATTAGCTACGTTTGCTCTATTTCCTTTTTCCATCTCTTTTCACTAATATTTGCTTGTCCTTCTGCTTTTTTTGTTAGAAAACATGAATTCTTCAGGTTGTAATCAAAAGAGAGAATGTTTTAAATCAATGAGAAAATCACTCTTCAGATACACAAACTGTTCAGAATTGTCTTCTCACAACCAAGGGTTTCTTGCTACTTGGAAATGGTGAGTAAGTCATCTTTAGGACCCAAATGATTCAAGTAAAAAGATTTACTCTATATGAATAGTTTATTTATTTGTTGGACACACTCATCAATGTTCTCAAACATCTGTAAGTGATTCCATCACGGAAAATACTTGAAAATTGTTATCCTATTAGAGATTTCTTCAGAATTGAATACTGCACTCCATGAATTAACCATGTTATAGAGATTTTACTTGAAAGTAATGAAACTATTTACCACACTAAAAATACCATCAGCCACTTGTTTTCAGGCAAACTTGGCTCATATGATAAAACTAGAATGTTTTAGTCATCTTGTACTAAACCTGGATATTGGTGTTATCAACATAGAAAGTTAAAGAGTAGAAACTTAAATATGTGTTTCAATAAAGGGATTGTTTTATTTTCCCTTTCTTTCTTTTTTTTATTGTACTTTATGTTCTGGGGTACATGTGTAGATCATGCAGGGTTGTTGCATAGGTACTTATATGATAAGGTGGTTTGCTGCCTCCATCCTCCCGTCACCTATATCTGGCACTTCTCCCATTACCCCTCACCAACCTCGCCACCCCCCACTGTCCCTCCCCTAGCCCTCCAACAGACCCCAGTATGTGATGTTCCTCTCCTTATGTCCATGTGTTCTCATTGTTCAACACTTGCCTATGAGTGAAAACATGTGGTGTTTGATTTAAGGGACTGTTTTATACACATACACATAAATGTATACTTACCTTTCTAATCCTAAATCTCCATCCTCTACCTGAAGGCAATAATATGTCTTCAGCTTCTAAATAATTTTTATTCTGATAAAATATATATGAAATTTATCATTTTAACCATTTTCAGTGGACAGTTCGGTGGCATTAAGTACATTCACATTGCTGTGCAAACATCATCACCATCCATCTCCAGAAGTTCTTCATATTCTCACAATGAAACTCTGTCTCTATTAAACACTAACTCCCGATTTCTTCCACCCTGCAGTCCTTGGCAATGGACATTCTACTTTCTGTCTCTATGAATGTGACTCTTCTATTACATGACAATAATAATTTTTAAAATTGTAACCTAATTATCCTAATTTTTGATACAGTTAATGAAGCAAATTATGTCCCTTAAACTATCAGATAAACACCACTTTGGTATATATACAAAGACTTCGTGGTGTAAAATCCAAGCCTCGGCCTGGTGGGGACCTGTCTCCATAAGGCAAACACAAAGCCCCTTTATTTGCCCGATTTATATGAACCCTAAACAGCCTTCCTGGCATTCTGGGCCCTGCCATATTCTCGGTATGTTTCTGATGGTGCAAACTCAGTCATAAAAATATCTACAGTACTTGCTTTAAAAGTACGCGCTGCTACTTAACTGTAAACAGACTTGTAATTTGGCTGTAAAAACTCATGAGTTGCTGAAAGGGGCTATAATAAAGTTGTAATGATTGCTGGCGAGAACCCTGCCAGAGGCTGAGGATGGTTGGCCGGTTAGGAAAGATGGTATGCATGATGTAAGCTGCGCCAAGCTTGGGCAGCGGCCATCTGGTACCGGCTTCTGAGAGGTTCGTCTTTCTATGGTCCTCAAATCCCAAATATATCAAGTGCTGTTGGCTTCATGGCTACCAAGCAGAAACCACAAGGTCAGTTGTCAATCTCAGCCCTACTGGGGACACAGAGGTGCCCTTCAAGCCCCTCGGGTCTCTTGAACAATAGCAATCTTTCTTTCTGGTAGGAGGATGTAAGCAGGAGGATGTAACATTTGGAAATGAAGGCTGGAGAGAATGACTGTTTCCTGCTGAAAACAAGTCCCATTGAAAAGTCCAGGGTGCCATCCCTTGCCTTGTGTGTGACAAAAGAACTCTTCTTTCTGCAGGGATTGCTAGAGGAGGGTTTATCTAAGTAAAAAGAAGCCTTTGTTGTTGTTGTTCATTCTGATGTACTTACTGGGAGAATACAACCAAAAGGCAGGCCCTTCAGAGCCAGAAGTGACTTGGCACCAGGAGGCCTGTGTGGGGCCTTCCAAAAAAGGCCAAGGAAATTCTCATATTGGACCTCTGGCTCAACAGACTGACATCCTAGCAAAGGCTATGTCTTACTGAGCCACACGCTTCTCTCCTTCTCCCCTGGCCCTCTTGTTCCCCTTTCTGAACTCCACCCCCGTTTACTTTCCATAATTTGCTGTCCAGGTGTTGATGTGGAAGTGGGGGCTCCCTGCACTGGGAGCTGTCCCTCAAGTGACACCTGTTCCGCCTTAAGCCCATTTAGAGCTCTCTCTCACCCCAATCCAGCTGCACAGCCCTCCAGAGGTGGATGGTTTGGCTAGATAAGTTGTTGCCCCCGCTTAACTTTACCAGCACTCCAGGCCCCAGGACAATAGAAAGTAATTTGATTTTGAGTCAGGAGATCTGAACTTGGGGAAATAATTTCTTTATCTGTCAAAGCCTAGACGCTTCTCTGCAACAGGATAGGATTAAACCCATTGCCTAGGGTGTTTTCTAGCTTTAACAGTTTTGATTTTTTCAGCTACAGGATATCTCTTGGAGCCTGTTTCTCTACCCTCTCAGAGAGACAAGGCCAGAACAGAACTGGATGCAGCAATACTTTTCCTCAGGCAAGGTCCTGGCTTAGACTTAGAGACAGAGAGAGATGTACAGATCCTGAAAATTATGTTGAAAATATGATTTCATTTACATTAAGATTTTAACATTATTAAATGATTCTAAAAGAAATACAAGGAGATAGCTTTATAGACAGCCTGCTCTCATTAATTCTTTGTGGTTTTGATTTTTTTTAATTGCAAAGTATATTAAACATAAACATATCATTCTGTCCACAGAATGTTTTGTTTTTTATGTAGTCACAAGTTTTTCTATGATGCTGGATTTGCAGAAAAACGAGCCTGAACACTCATCTCGTGGTCTCTGTTACTTGGAAGGAAAACACAGGTTCTTATTTGCAGAACCACGTGGGGATAGTGAATGTAGGCTGTTAAAGTTGAAGGTGAGCTCATGTGCTTGAATTCTGAGCCCATGGGAGGACTTCAGTAAGTTCTGGTGGGGCATGAAAATGATAACTGTGTTTTAACCCAAGCCCTCTTTGCCTCTCCATCCCCACTTGCCTGGATTTGGCTGGATGTTTACCGCCATGCTCCTTATTTCTGGCACTGCTGTACAAAATGACCAGTGAATCCCTCTTATGTCATGACACTGGTTCTGAGTTTCTAGAATTTTAAAAAATATCCAACACCTCTTTTCATGTTTAGCATGTCTGCACTATTTCAAAGCTTTTTAAGATCATAACTATTCTGCACTATTTCAAAGCTTTTTAAGACTGTAAACCCTCACTCCCCACCCCCTATAACATACACTTATCCCCCATCAGAAACCAAATGTATTCTGCACTTCCCTTGATTCTCTTTGTGCTTATTTCTCAATTCTATTTCTGATTTACTGCCTGGCATCCTTTGCTTTGGGATCTATGTGCCAAGAAAGCAACAAGGTTAATGTGAACCTGAAGAGTGCTCTGTGATCCTCTGTTTGAAATCACCAAAAATCAAGGCAGTTTGGTAACATTATTCTGTGAGACCTGAGCTTCCAGAACGCCTTAAGGATGACCCTCTTATTGGATTCACACCAACTGCACTGTCCAGTACCCTAAGGTGCTGGTTGTATATGAGCATCTTGTGAAGATTCGTAGGATTAAAGGTTATTCTCATGAGATGGAGAGATAGGGCCAGGATCCCAGGCAATTCTCCATAAGCTGAAACAGACAGTAAGAACAAGTTTGTCTGGCCAAGGAGGTGACCAAAGGATCTTAGTGAGAAAACAGGAGATTTAGGACCAGCCAAGAGAGTCATTGTTTTCTTCCCTGCTAGCCTGGAAGAAAACAAGTCTTCACTTCTTCATTAGTTATGTCCCCAGATAATGGTCACCTGGGCCATTTTCCCAATCCTTTGTAACCAAGTTCTGCTTAGAGTCCACGTAAGAGCTGTAAGGCACCTGGAATATCTTCTCTATAATGGACTTAAGCTTCTCAAAGCCAAATATAGTATGAATCGCAAGATGAAAACCTAAAACAATCAGCTTACAGTTGAGAAACACTTCCTCACTCCTCCTCCCCCTACCCTCTACCCCACAACATATACACATATACACATCCATCCAATCATTTTTTTCTCTTAAGCTCCAAGGGTCAAATATAATCCCTGAACTGACAATTATATATATTTTCCCTCATTTGTTTTACATTTTGAATTGCACATGCTTTTAAAAACCACCTAAAATCCTTTGGGGAAAAATAATACATAGGTTAATCACTTTGTAAGTGAAAAACAAATGATGTGCCATTTTTCTAGTAAGAGTTCCCCTTTCACTGCAGCCCAGCAGTCCTTTGTCCTGAGTTCCTTTAGCTTCCCTGTAGAAATGCAGCTTCTAGGCTGCCTCGTGGTTTTTGCAGAGCACAGACAGTA
The DNA here is from genome assembly GCA_963573385.1 of Cacajao melanocephalus. Taxonomy (NCBI): domain Eukaryota; kingdom Metazoa; phylum Chordata; class Mammalia; order Primates; family Pitheciidae; genus Cacajao; species Cacajao melanocephalus. Next base: position 31,577 of record CAUYLG010046701.1, on the reverse strand, counting down.
TCCTGGAAGTATGATATGCTCTTCATTGGCAAGGACCTTCAGAGTTCCTCGGCTCTTTCCTCACTAGCTATTGACACTCCCAGCCCAGACCGGGGCACAGATGATGCCTTGGACAAACAAGTACTCTTGTTTGAGCCAGCCAGATCTGTGGAATGAACTTTGGAACTTCAAGGGGACTAAAGATAGTTTCTTTCACATCTGCTATGCTCTCAGTACAGTTTCAGTAAGAGTTGTTGAATGACTATGTGTTTTATGGGCACGATCTCACTTAATCTGCATAACTAGTTCATCTTGTAGGCAAGGAAATAAAAGCATAAAGAGGTTTAGTCACCTGTCTAACATGAAAGAACGTTGCTGGGAACTCAGGCAATCAACTTCACAATTCAAAATTTTGGTTATGCAGGAGGGGCCAGAGGGAAAGAAATAGCTGGGCAGTTGGAGATGGCTTCAGCAAGACCGTGGTGTTTGCTCTGGGCCTTGACTGACAGGAAGATTTGAGATACGTAGAGAAGGAAGAGGCTGCTTAAGGGAAAGTATGAGCCAAGTTTCCAAATCTGGAAAGCACAGCCTGTCCATCACGGGTTCTTCCAAGGGCCTAGCCAATGCTTCACTGAGAAGGCCTCACAGCAGCCCCGCAAGATGAAGGAGGTGGAGGTCCTTGTGCTACTACTGTAACCTCTAGACCAGAGAGGGTCAGGGCCTACCCACTCCCCACCAGCTCGCTGCAGCCAGATCTGGCTGAAGCTCCAGGCCAGGGCTGCCTTCTTTATCTTTATAATGAAGGTTAATTTATACTCTGGAGCACAGTGGTGTGTAATGGCATATATGGTCATATGCTTGGGAAGGAGTGGCAGGTTAAAGACTCAATTTCCTGGCCTCTCCAGCTTTGCATCACCCTCCTTAATGATATTTCAACATTGAAAGGTTTGAGTTTTTTTTTTCCTCTTTAAGTTAAATATACAGTAGGTGTTTTGTGTTTAATTTCCTTAAGAAAAAAGTGTGTTGTGGGGGTGAAATGGTAAAAACAAAGCAAAACAAAAAGTAGAAGAGAGTCCTGGAAGTTTATAAAAACCACATTGTGTGCTCAAGAGACGGGAGTTACCTTTTTGGAGCCTTTTTGTTCTCCTGGGAATACTCATAATGCCGTCTTATGAGTTTTGTTTGTTGTTGTATTTTTCGTTGTGCTCTTGCTTTCTGTCTCAGCGCGTGCACTGCCTCCTGAGTCGCGTGTCTTTTTATATGCTTCACAGAGGTAGATGGCTGACACCACAGCCTGGAGCAAGGAGGCTTTGGCACAGCCTGTGTTCCATCACGTAATTGCATTCATAGGGCGTATTTATAGCCACCGAGGTGCCAAAGTGGGAGGCGGAGGGGGAAATAAAGACTCCGCCTTAAGGAAGGTGGCTCACTGAGTCAGCTACGCAGAGAACCTCTGCTGGTCAGGGTTGGTGTGGAAGGAGGGAGGGAGGGAGAGCAGCCAGAGATGCCAGTCTGTTCTCAGAAAGATAAGAGCTGTGCACAGCACACGTTAAGAAACCAAGGTGAGAGGAAGGGCACAGCAGGGCGCTCACACTCCTTCCCTCTCATTGGAGGTTCTCTCACTGGGACCCTCAGAGCCCTGGGGGGTTCTACAAGAGTGGCTTGGAGGCCACATCTGGGGAAAGGGGAGAAGAAATAACAATGCCTGAGAGCCGGAGGTGGCTGTAGACCCCTTCCCCAGCCCCAAGGAGAGCCACTGCCCTTTCCTCTACTTTCATGTGGAAGTGCCAAGTGAGATTTTGTTTAAAGGATAGCCTCTTCGTTTAGCTAGGAAGTTTTGACTCTCTGTGATCTTGGAACTGTTCATTCTGATCCCATGAACCATCTCAAGGCCCCCTAAGCCCTCACCGAGTATTGTTCTCTGCCACCCCCAACCCCTTTCTGCCCTTGGAAATCCTTCAGGCTTAGTTGGAGTCAGCAGCCCTCACTGAAGGCTCTTGGGGACCCACTGCAATGGCCACACAATGGGATCTCTCTGCTTCTGAGTGTAACACAACTCACTTCCCAGCCACCAGAGTGCCACTCTACAACACAACTTGGAACTTGGATCCTATCCCTGAACTACTGGTTCAAGCCCTTCTGTGGCTTCTTCATGTGCTGGAAGATAAACCCCAAATATACCGTGTGTGTGTGTGTGTGTGTGTGTGTGTGTGTGTGTGTGTGTGAGCTTTATTGAAGTATAATTGACAAATAAAAATTGTATATATTTAAAGTGTACAATATGATTTTTGATGAAATCTCATTAGTTTAATTCTATTTTTGTTTCCTGTACTTTTGGGATCATATCCAAAAAAGTCATTGCCCAAACAGTGTCAAGAAGCTTTTTCCTTATATTTTATTCTAGTAGTTTTACAATTCCAGGACTTACATTTAAGTCTTTAATTCATTTTGAGTTGATTTTTGTATGTGGTGTGGGATAAGGGTTCAGTTTCATTCTTCTACATGTGGATATCTAGTTTTTACAAAAATATTTCTTGAAGAGACTATCTTTTCCCCACTGTGTGTTCTTGGCATCTTTGCCAAAAATCAAATCAGCATAAAGGTATAGATTTATTCTGGGCTCTCTAGTCTGTTCCACCGGTTTGTATGTCTGTTTTTACATAGTACTATACTGTTTTGATTACAGTAGGTTTGTAGCGTATCTTGAAATCAGGTTATGTGATACTTCCAGCTTTGTTCTTTTTGTTCCAGATTGCTTTGGCTATTTGAGGAGGACTTTTGTGGTTTCATCTAAATTTTAGGATTGCTTTTTCTATTTCCGTGAAAAATGACATTGAAATTTTCATTGGGATTGCATTAAATCTACAGATTGCTTTAGGTAGTGTTATAGTCCATTCTCACACTGCTAATAAAGTCTAATACCTGAGACTGAGTAATTTATAAACGAAAGAGGTTTAATTAACCCACAGTTCCACTGGGCTGGGGAGGCCTCAGGAATCTTATAATCATGGCGAAAGGGAAGCAAATACATCCTTCTTCACATAGTGGCAAAAGGAAAAGTGCTGACCAAAAGGGGAAAAGCCCTTTATATAAAAGCCCTGATAAAGGCCCATCAGATCTCATGAGAACTCACTCACTATCATGAGAACAGCAGCCTAGGGGAAACCACCCCCATTAGTCAATTATCTGCCATCAATTCCCTCCCACAACACGTGGGGATTACGGGAACTGAAATTCAAGATGATATTTCAGTGGGGACACAGCCAAACCATATCAGGTAGTATGAATATTTTGCCAATATTAATTCTTCCTATCCATAAACATTGGATATCTTTCCATCAGTTTCTTTCATCAGTGTTTTGTACTTTAAGTGTATAGATCTTTCAATTACTTGTATAAATTTATTCTTAAGGTTTTTAAAATTTTTAATGCTATTGTAAATGGGATTGTTTTTCTAATTTTTTTTCAAATAGGTAATTGTTAGTGTATAGAAACACAACTGATTTTTGCATATTGAGTTTGTAACCTGAAACTTTACTGAATTTATTTGTTTGAATCAGGTTTTTTGGTGGAATCATTAGAATTTTTCTACATATAAACACTTCATTTGCAAACAGGAATAATTTTACTTCTTTCTCCCAAATTTGGATCACTTGCATTTTTTAAAAATCTAATTGCTCTGGCTAGGGCTTCCAGTACTATCTTGACTACAAGAGGCAAGAGTAGACGGCTATATCTTACTTCTGATCCTAAAAGAAAAGTTTTTAGCTTTTGGCCATTGAAAATGATATTAGCTGTTAGATTTTCACATGTGGCTTTTATTATGTTGAGGTCCACAGTACCATACTGTGTTAATTACAATAGCTTTGTACTATATCTTGAAATTAGATTGTGTGATTCCACCAGTTTTGTTCTTTTTGCTCAAGATTGTTTTTGCTACTTGAGGACTTTGTGGTTTCATACACATTTTAGGCTTCTTTTTTTTTCTATTTTCTTTTATGTCTAATTTGTTGAGGGTTTTTATTATAAAAAGATGTTAAAGTTTTTCAAATGTTTTTCTATATCTATTTAGATAATCAGTAATTTGTATTTCATTCTGTTAATATAGTGTATCATATTTACCTATTTGTATATGTTCAACTATCCCTGTATCCCATGGATAAATTCCACTTGATCATAGTGTGTGAATCTTTTTTTAATTTTTATTTTAGTTTCAGGGTATGTGTGAAGGTTTGTTATTAATATATAGTTAAATTGAATGTCACTGGGGTTTCATGTACAGATTATTTTGCAACCCAGCAATAAAAATAGTACCCAATAGGTATTTTTTCTGATCCTCTCCCTTTCTCACCCTCCACCCTCAAGTAGGCCTCAGTGTGTATTTTCTCCTCTTGGTGTCCATGTATCCTCATTGTCTACCACTTATAAGTGAGGCACATGTGATATTTGGTTTTCTGTTCCTGTGTTAGTTTGCTTAGGATAATGGCCTCCAGTTCTATCTCTGTTGCTGCAAAGATCATGCATGATTTCATTCTTTTTATGGCTGTGTAGTATTCCATGGTGAATATGTACATTTTCTTTATCCACTCTACTGCAGGCAGGCATCTAGGTTGATTCCATGTCTTTGTTATTATGAATAGTACTGCAATGAACATACACATTCATGTATATTTATGGTAGAACGATTTATATTATTTTGGTTATATACTCAATAATTGGATTGCTGGGTTAAAATAGTAGTTCTTTTTTAAGTTCTTTAAGGAGTTTCCACACTGCTTTCCACAGGGCGGAACTAATTTATATTCCCAACAGCAGTGTATAAGTGTTCTCTTTTCTCTGAAACCTCACCAGCATCTGTTATTTTCTGATTTTTTAAATATTAGCCATTCTGACTGGTGTAAGATGGTATCTCAATATAGTTTTGATTTGCATTTATCTAATGATTAGTGATGTTGAGTATTTTTTCATGTGCTTATTGATCACACGTATATCTTCTTTTGAAAAGTGTCTGTTCATGTTCTTTGTCTACCTTTTAGTGAGGTTGTTTTTTGCTTGCTGATTTAAGATCCTTATAGATTCTGGATATTAGACCATTGTTGGGTGCATACTTTGCATATATTTTCTCACATTCTGTAGGTTGTCTGTTTACTCTTGATATTTTCTTTTTCTGTGCAGAAGTTCTTCAGTTTAATTAGGTCCCATTTGTCAGTTTTTGTTTTTGTTGCAATTGCTTTTGGCGTCTTTATCATGAAATGTTTGCCAGGTCCTATGTCCAGAATGGTATTTCCTAGATTTTCTTTCAGGATTTTTAGTCTTAAGTTTTCTGTTTAAATCTTTAATTCATCTTGAGTTGATTTTTGTATATGGTGTAAAGAAAGGGTTTCGTTTCAATCTTCCGCATATGGCTACTCAGATATGCCAGCACTATTTTTTTTGGATAAGGATCCCTTTCTGTAATGCTTATTTTTGTCAGCTTTGCTGACAATTGGATGGCTGTAGGTGTACAGGATTATTTCTGGACTCCGAGCTGTTTCATTGGTCTGTGTGCCCGTTTTTGTATCAGTACCATGCTGTTTTGATTTTGATAATCTCAACCTTGTAGTATAGTTTTGTTTTTTGTTTTGCTTTCTTTGTTGTTGTTGTTGTTGTTTTCTTGAGACAGAGTCTCACTCTGTCACCTGGGCTAGAGTGCAGTGGTGTGATCTTGGTTCACTGCAACCTCTGCCTCCCAGGTTCAAGTGATTCTCATGCCTCAGTCTCCTGAGTAGCTGGGATTATAGGAACCTGCCACAATGCCTGGCTAATTTTTGCATTTTTTAGTAGAGATGGAGTTTTGCCATGTTTGCCAGGTTGGTTTTGAACTCCTGACCTCAGGTGATCTGCCTACCTAGGCCTTCCAAAGTGCTGGGATTACAGGTGTGAGCCACCATGCCCAGCCCCTTGTAGTATAGTTTGAAGTCAGGTAAATTAATGCAAAAATCTTTTTGCTTAGGATTGCCTTGCCTATTCAGGCTCCTTTTTGGTTCCATATGAATTTTAAAACAGTTTTTTTTTTCTAATTCTGTGAATATTTTTTTTAATTTCTTTCTTTTTTTGATTTTTTTTTTGACCCATTGGTTGTTCACTAGTATGTTGTTTAGTATCCATATATTGGTTAATTTACCAGTTTTCCTAATGATATTGCTTTCTATTATTAGTTTGATACAATTATGGTCAGAAAAGATACTGGATATGGCTTTGGTCTTCTTGAATTTGTTACAACTTGTTTTGTGGCCTACCTAACCTTTGATTTATCCAAAAGAATGTTCCATGTTCATTTGAAAAGGATGTGTATTCTGCTTTTGATGGAGAGAATATTCTTTTTATATCTGTTTGATCTATTTGATCTATAACATTTGAACAGTATTGTTCAAATCCACTGTTTCCTTACTGGTTTTCTGTCCAGATAATCTAATCATTGTTGAGAGTGGGGTATTGAAGTCCCCTACTGTTACTGTATAAATGTCTACTTATTTCTTTTTCTGTTACTGTCAGCTTTATATATTGAGGGGCCCTGATGTTGGATGCATATGTATTTGTAATTGTTAGATCTTCTTGATGAATTGAGCCCTTTATCATTTTATGATGATCTTCTTTTTCTCTTGGGACAGTTTTGACTTGAAGACTATTTTATCAGATATAAATATAATCACTTCTGCTCCCTTTTGGTTACCATTTGCACAAAATATTTTTTCCTACTCCTCTTTCTGCCTGTGTGCCTCCTTAAAGCTAAAGTGGGTCTCTTGTAGGCAGCATATAGTTAGATCTTACTTTGCAAAATCTATTCAGCCACTCTGTCAGTTTACATTTAAAAGTAATTACCAGGTCTGTGCACAGTGGCTCATGACTGCAATCCCAGCAGTTTGGGACATCATGATGAGAAGATCATTTGAGGCCAGGAGTTTGATAGCAGCCTGGGCAACACAGCAAGACCCCCCCAACCCTACACACACACACAATTTTTTAATTAGTCGAGTGTGGTGGCATATACCTGCAGTCTTAGCTACTTAAGAGGCTGAGGAGGATTGCCTGAACCCAGAAGTTTGAGACTGCAGTGAGCTATGATCACAGCATTGCACTATAGCCTGGGTGACAAAGCAAGACCCTCTCTCTAAAAAAAAACTTTAATTTTAATTATAAAATAAGTAATACTGAGAGCTAAGAACATAATGTTGACATTTTGTTTATTGTTTTCTGATAGTATTACAGTTCCTTTATTCATTTTCCCTCTTCCTGTCTTCTTTTATGATTGGATAAATTTTTATAGTAGTATAATTTGATTTCTGTTGCTTTATCTTTTGTGTATGTACCATAGGTCTTTGTTTTCTTTTGTGGTTACCATGAGTTGGTTACATTAAACATCTTATAGTTATAAAATACAATTTCATGTACCATGTGGTTACATTAAACATCTTATAGTTATAAAAGCCAATTTCAATTGATAATAACTTAATTATCACCACATATTAAAAATCCTACACTTTAACTTCTCATCCCTCCACACTTTGCTACTGATGTCAAAATTTACATCTTTTATATATTGTGTATCCATTAACAAATTATTATAGCTATAGTTGTTGTTAATACATTTATCTTTTAGCTTTATACTGGAGTTAAAAGTGACTTATTCACCACCTTGACAATATTATTCTGAGTTTGACTATATTTTTACTCTTACAGTGAATTTTATATTTTCATATATTTTAGGTTGTTAGTTAGCATCATTTTTTTCAACTTGAACTCTCTTCAGTGCTTCTTGTAAAGTAGATCTAGTGGTAATGAACTCCCTCATGTTTTGTTTGTCTGAGAAAGTCTTTATCTCTCCTTAATTTTTGAAGAATGGCTTTGCTGGGTATAATACTTCTGGTTGGCAGTTTTTGTTCTTGTTTTTCTGGTACTTTATATATCATCTCACTTTCTCCTGGCTTGCAAGGTTTCTGCTGAGAAATCTGTAGATAGTCTGAGGAGGGTTCCCTTTTTTGTGATAAGTTGCTTCTTTTATGCTGCTTTGATAATTTTTTCTTTGACTTTGACTTTTGAAAATGTAATTACAATGTGTCTCAGTAAAGATCTCCTTATGTTTAACCTATTTGGGGTTCTTTGGACTTAGTAGATCTGGATATTTATTTCCCATTCCAGGTGTGAAAAGTTTTCTGTCATTATTTTTTTAAATATGCTTTCTGTCCCTTTCTCTTTCTCTGCTCCATCAGAACTCCCACAATGCTTATATCAGGTTCCCTTGATGGTATCTCATAAGTTCCACAGACTTTCTTGACTCCTTTTTTTTAATTCCTTTGCTTGGGAAATTCCAAATGACCTACCTGCCTTTGAGCTTTCTAATTCTCCCTTTTGCTTGATTGAGTCTGCTCTTGAGCTCTTTATAAAATTTTTCAGTTTAAGCATTATACTCTTAAATTCTAGAATTTTTTTCTTCTTTTTTATGGGTTGTCTCTCTTTGTTGAATTTTTAATTATGTTCTGTACTGTCTTCTTAGTTTTATTTAGTTTTCTATCAGTATTCACTTGTGTCTCACTGAACTTCTTTAAGAAAATTAGTTTGAATCTTTTGTCAAAAGGTTCATAGATATCCATTGTTTTAGGTTACTGGTGCTTCACTTTGTTCTTTTGTTGGTGTTATGTTTTTCTGATTACTCATATTTTTTGTGGCCTTGTATGCATCTGAAGAAGTAAGTACCTCCTCTAGTCTTTGTAGACCATCTTCACCAGGAAAAGCCTTTTACCAGTCAGCCCATGGAGGGATTCTGGGTAGGCTAACTGGTGGGCCTTGTGGGCAGGCTTGCTGCTGGAGTCTTCAGGCATGATGGCCTGATGCCTGAGTCAGCAGGTGAGCAGGCGTGGAGCATAAGCCCAAAGGGGATGGCCTGGTGCTAGGGTCCACTGGGATGAGCCTGATGACTGAGTCCTCAGATGGGACAGAAGCCTGGGTGCATGGGTGTGAGCCAAAAGCATGGGACAGGGAAGTGGCCTGGACATGGGGGACATCCCTAGAGACTGGGTCCATAGGGCTGAAAGCCCAAATATATTAACACAACACTCAGCAGCTTACACATGCTTAGGTTTACCTCTCCAGTTGCTCACCTGTCTCCTCATCATGCCCCATATGGCAGCAACACAGACCAGACCATTTATTGACTCAATGATTCAATCAGTATTCATTGAACAACTATTATATGTCAGATATGCTGTCACTGCTGAATGAAAGATGCAATATGACTGACCTCATGGAACCTGCATTCTACAGGACAAAGGGGGCAATAAACACAAATATCCAAATAAGACAGGTATCAGGTATCATGCAGAAAACAAGGGGAGTAAAAGGGTAGAACCTGAGTTGTGGGGCTATTTTGTATAGCACATGAGACTTAGACTCCTTGGGCAGGTAAGTTTGAATAGAGACCTAAAAGCCATGTAGGATCTGAGGAACTAGCATTCTAGATTAGGGGCTATGCATTCATCACACTATACATTTGCACAGAGTGGAAGGAACTACTATTTCCCAAGAGGAAAAAGCAGGAAAGATCTCTTCACTGAACACCTTTTCTCACTCCTGCCCATTGGCAATTTCAGACAGGAGGAGTTTGAACTTGGGGAAGTGAATAACAGTGATAGTCTTTTGCTGAAGTTTTGCTTAGAAAAGGTCCAGTGGAATAGAACTGTGAGAACTATGGTCAGTAGGCAATAACCTACTTGACCTATATTAATAAGTCAAAGGGAGTTTGAGGGTAGTTTGCTAGGCAAGATATTGGTGATGAAGAATTTGTTATGTGTCCACATGGGATTCCGCAGAAAAAGATCTCAGTCTGGGGGATAAGAATCTGCTCTCAGGCACTCAGGGTAGTGAATTATGAGGGCCTGAGTATGTGCTCTGTTTCTGATTCTGAAAATAGCTAAGGCTCATGATAAGACCCCTAAAAAGGCCCCTGAGAACTACTCTTGATGGTATTTAGGTGCTTGGGATAAGGCAAAAGCTTTCCAAGATGCTGTCTTAAGGCCTGCTCCGAAGTTAACAGTACTCTGAGACACCCTCTCCTCCAGTAAGCTGGATCCACAGAACACATAACCCTCAAGGATTGCAACTAGCAGTCCTTCAAGGAAACACTTCAGCCCATGTGTTTCAAGACCATCAAGTCTAGCTAAAAGCCACAGACTGATCCCCTGTTCTTTCCAGATATACCTCAAGAGCCATGGGAGCCTGGCTGGCCTACCCACCAGGGTCCATGCTTTTACCAGCTGTGATCCACCACTGCCTGCCCAGCCCATCGATGTGCCTCAGGGCACAGCTTAACTCCTGGACCAGCCCTCTCCCCGTCACCCTCCTGCCCCATTCATCACAGTCAAGCTCCCGTGCATTTGCATTTTCTTGCCACTTTTGTGCCAAAATAAAATCAGTCAAATAAAACACAATCCATGTAGTAGTATTAGGCCACAGGATTTTTGTCTCAGCCTAATTGACTCTGACAGCTCAGGGAGGGGAGCAGCAGAGCCAGCCTAGCTGAGCAGCAGCCATGGCTCTGGTTCCAGAAACAGAAGTGGATACTGCCACACCCAGGTGTATCTGAGTCACCTTTCCAATGCATACTCAGGAGTAGAGGATCTGGGCTCTTCTCAGACTTCCTCCTTGACACCTGCCTTCCACCTGGAATTCCATGGCCCTGACTGATGCAGCGAGCAGTACCTATCTGTGGTCTGTCATAATTCCTCTCAAATGTGCAGGTGCTCCCAACCCATGCCTGTGGTCCCTGCTTGGATGTTCCTGTCTACCACACCCAAAGTTCACCTTGCTTTATTATGTGACATGGTTTTTGTTGTTGTTGTTGTTGTTTTAAAAAAAGCCTATGAATGTGCCTTAAAGCACAAAACTTAGAATGTCATTCATTTTTGCTTCCTATGCAAATCAAGCTTATTTTAATTTTTCAAAAACACTGCTGGAAAACCTGATGTTGGGTATATCTCTACCTTTTGTGGTAGAAAAAGTACCTTTCTTTCTACTTCATGGGGAACCATTTGCATATATCCCAAGAGTTTTCCAAGTCCATGTTGGAACAGAGTAGGAGAGGAAGCCTGCTTTAGGAGAAGAGACATAGATTTAGGAGTGAGATGCCCCAGGTTTCAGTCCAACATGAGTTCTTATTTGTCTATATAGTTGCTTTATCCTCTGATACTCAGTATTTTATCTACAAAATGAGGGCATGGATGCCTATGGAGCATAGGGTAGTAGAAAAGGCATTGGCCTTGGAGTCAGATGTACCTTGTTTTCAATCCCAGCTCTGCCACTTCAGAGATAAAATAAGATGCTACATGTAGAATGCTTAGTGCCACACCTGCCATAGTGAGCCCTTTAGTGGCACCTGACTCTGTTGAGCCCTCCCTTGTTTGAAAGCACTCTCTAATCCCCACTCTCCAGGACCACATTCCCCTGCTTTTCATCCAGATTTATTGTTCACTTCTTTTCAGTATCCTTTACTGGCTCTGCCTTCTCCTTCCAAACACAAAATTTTGGAGTTGCTGGAGGTTAGTTCCAGAGCCCTGTCTTTTTTCTCTCTTTCAGGAAGCTCAGCCCTCCCACCTTTGTCTCTCTAGTCCACACCACTCCCAGAGCATTGAAAGGTCTTAGATAAATATACGCCTACTTGAGGACCTATTTGAACTTCTCAAAATCAGAACTCTTGCGTCTTCCAGCCAAAGCACTTCCTCATCTCTGTGTATTCCATCTCAGTTAATAGCACCACTGTTGGCCTGGTTGCTGAATCCAGAAACGTAGGAGACTTTCTTGACTCCAACCTCTCTGACTTCGCTTCTCTTCAAATCTATTATTGAGCTCTGTGGTTCTATGTTAAAAAGATATTTTGAATCTAAACTTGTCTCCATGACTCCTTCCACTACCCTTGTAGCAATGAAAGTCATCACAACCTCTTTCTCTTACTGCTATAGTAGTTTTCTAACTAGTTTCCAGCTTCCAGACCTTCTCCTACCCAATGTAGTCTCCAAATAAGTGTGGTCTTTAACTCATAAGTATGTCATGTCACTCAGCTGCTTAAATTCCCCTTGGTAACTTCCCACTTTACTTAGAAATATTAATAAATTCAGACTATCCCTTCAGGATTTAGAACGTTCTTTATCATCTGGACTCTGCCTCAGTCTTCAACTTCGCTACATGCCACTCTTCCAGCCACTGGTTATACTGATCCTCTTTTCCACCTTAAAGTCCTCAAAGTTTCTATTCCAGGGGCTTAGGACTCCCTGCCATTTCTGGTTTATTGGACCTTTATCTAATATAGGACTCAGGTATAGGTCCGAGGGAGACTGAAGTAAGAGATCCCATGGATTTATAATTGTTCCTACTCTCTCAAGCTGCATCTTTGACCAAGAGTCAAGTTCCTGAAATAGTTATTTTCCGTGGCAGTACCCTGATTTCTCATATAAATAGACTTTTCTGGCCCTGTCCTTCCAATAGTTCAGACCTGTCAGTAGATCTGAATTACAGGGGTAGAAACAATCCTAAAGCATGTGCTGGGATGCTCGCTGCATACCAACATGGGTATCTCCAGATTATCTTGCCTGTTGGGATTAATAATTCTTGGAGTTGGCTAGCTAGCAGGCCTGAGAGAATGGACCAATATGGAGGCATCACATTCTAGAAGAATTTCTTAGTGTATTAGTCAAGACTTTCAACATTTTAGCCCACCTTATTTCTTCATTCACTATTCTACCCACACACAAGCATCTTTCTACCCACATACCATTCATTGCTTGATGAATTTACCTCTCACAGCCCTGTTTTCATTCTCTACGTATGATACTTCTTTAGCCACTCTGGAAGCAACACACTCCTTCAAGTCCCAGTCTGAATGTCAGCTCATGAATACCTGAATCTAAGTGTTCATCCCAAGAGTAGCTTAGTGTTCTCTCCTTGGAGCTCCAAGTGATGGTGCTTATCTTCCACTAGTGACCCTTGCCACATCCTACCATGGATTGAGTATCATCTCTACACCAGGCACCATGCTAAGCATTTTATAATCCTTATCTAACATAGTATCTATGAGATAGGTACCGTCAATATCCCCAGTTTACCCATGAGGAAACTGAAGCCTAGAAAATGAAGTAGCATGTCCACATTCACCATTCAAGCCCACATTTGTTCTACTCTGTCATGCATTGTCTTAGCTGTTGCACTATGTTGCCTCATTTCAAAGCATGACTATCCATATTCTTGAGGCTCATCTTCATATATTCCAGGCCTCCACAGTATGTGAAGCACTGACACTTTCCAGGCCACACACTGTTAATAGAATGGTTTCCTATTCTGCTTCTGTAAAGTCTCTTAAAAGGGCGGGTGGGGGGAGGTAAAGAAAGGTCCTTTTACAAAAGCATTAACAATTTGTTATAATGAGAAAAAGTTGGGAAATTGATATCTAAATGTTCCCAACACCAACATTAGCTTAAATTCTCATCCCCACCCTTGGCCTAGGAGGGCCACACCAAGACAAGTCAGCCTGCCCTTTGGAGCCCATTCATTACAGAAGGGAAGTGTTTATGTAGCCTCAGCTTGGGATGATTTAATGATTGCCTTTCCTCCCAGCAGGTCTCAAACCATCTCAGGAAGACGTCAGGGGTCAGCACAAGGACAAACTCTGGGTTGATGAGTCATTCTGGGAGAAGGCCAATCATAGGATGGAGGGGGGCTCCAGGGACTGGTGAAAGGAAATGGTACCTTTTCCTTTAAGAACTGAGTCTGATGGCATGAAAAACCACCTGGTCTGTCTGGCTGGGGATCCAGGAAAGGGAACAAGGGTCCCCAAAGAGGAAGACTCGTAGACGAGTTTCTGCCATGGCCCTTGGGAAATCTTCACTGCCAAGTCTCTGAGGAGCACAGGTGAGGCAGGTGTCAGAAATATGGGCCCATTTTATTTTTTCCATTTGTAAGTCTTGTTCCATTAAAAGAAGGCAGAAATGGTAGAAAAAGTGTACTTTTGACGAGGCAGTAGAGCAGTGAGGCCAACAACCTCTGGTTTCTCTCCAAGCCAGTACATCTGCTGTGGCGCCCTTGGAGGACTGTTGAATCATATGGTGAAAACACTGGAGCCTGCAAGTCTTACTGCCTCTTCTGCTTGTACTGCCATTACCACCATCCTCAACACCAATATCATAACCTCGGCCACTATTCCCACTACCACCACCACTATCACTAGCCACTCTTCGGTGTCATCGAATTATTTGGCAGGTACCATTATAGGTGATCTGATGTTTACTCTTCATTAATGTATATAACAGGAATTATTCTCTTTAATAATGAGGAAACCAAGGTTTAGAGAGGCCAGGCAAGCTGATCAAGGCATACTTCTAAGTGGCAGAGCTCTTACCCAACTGCATCTGACACCAAGGCTCTGCTTTTAACCACTATGACAGATGAAAGGTCCCTTTTGGGTAGAGAAGGAGAGTTCAGATTAACAAACAACAAACCAAAAAGTAAGGATAAGTCCTGCTCCATGTCTCTCATCCCTTTCATCCCCAACTACTCCTTTCCTGCTCACTCATACTTTCACTGACTTTATCACACTCTTTAGAATAACCAGTCTCTCTCCTTATCCCTTGGGGCTATCACTCCCTTGCCTATTTCTACCAAGCAAGAGGTGGTTGTCATGTTTATTTTAAATTGCTATAGCCATTCTTGCCTTTTCAGCAGGTCATTGTGACCTCTGCTTGAAAAATGCAAGGAAAAAATTCAGGAAAAAACTCTCATCCCTCAATATCAATCACTGCAGAACAGGTGGGCCAAATACTAACATGTGAGGATTAAGCCAAGCAAGGATCATCTCCAGCCTCATCATAATGGCATCCAGAGAGCCCACAGCAGCCCACTGAGTTCAGGGAAACTCAGTCATAAAGGGACATCCCATCTCTCCAGGGATCCAAAACCATTTGTTATCTCACCAGGGGGTTATGAGCAAAGGAAACATATTCGAGTCTGGAAGCCTGAACATACTTTTCAATCATGAGCAAAGCATTAATGTTGATACAAATCTGGATAGGGAGACAGTCTGCTGAAGGTTCCTGAAGTCTTTTGTCTGCTATGCCAGCAGCTGAGGGGAGAATCAGCCAGGTAGCAGTTTCCTATTGCTGGCCTGGAAAGTTTTCCAGTGGACTCTTCAAGCATAAACATATTGGAATGAGTCTGATCCGAGGAAAAGCACCAATGTCAGGAAATTGGAACATAAATCTTGCCTAGGGTGGAGATTCCTTGACAGTAAGACTTTTTTTCACTAGTGATACAAGAGAGAATGTGAAAGTTCAGCCTGATTTTGTGAGCTATGATCATAGTATTTCTCTTTCTGGAACAAACTTGGCATTGCAAAGCATTTCTGTGATTTAAGCTCATGGAAACTGAATTTACTGGAGACTCTGTCTGTGGTTGCATATCCTGCTCCCACAGTCGGGAGCCAGTTCGGTGGGATATGCCCCAAAGTAGGTAGACAAGGATTGCCTGATCTCTCAGGACTGAGACAGGGATAAATCAATCAACTGCTTATACTTAGAGTAAATTACACGGGAAGTTAAGTTTGTAATGTTTCACATTATAAAATTCATTCAAATCACCTGCACTCCAAAACATTAAAACAGGTAAAGTACATCCTGGAAAAACCCACCCTTAACTTCCAGAAGGCCAATTTAACACTATTTACAACAATGATAGCAGGTAACATTTAACAAGGCTTTATTCTGTACTAAGCATTTTGCATGCATTGTGTCACTCAATCATCCTGACAATTCTGTTAGATAAATAGCTATATTATGCATATCTTGTAGGTAAAACTGATAGAGAGAATAAGAAAGTTTTCTAAGTTCATACAGAATATGGGTCAGAGTAAAGATCTGACCTCAGGCTGTTAAACTCCAGGGCCCATGCTATTAGCTTCTATGTAATGCATACTAAGGATCAGATAAAAGAAACTCGAAGAGTCCCAATTTAATTGTTGTTCCTCATTCTCTAACCCTTGAGATTCTCAAAGTCACACATGAAGGTAGACTGTAGGAATAAAGAACAGCTGAGTTACTGGAGCCAAGGTTCCAAACCACCAGAAGCAAGCTGTTTTTTATTCCAAATATACATGGGAAAGGTCTTCACCTCTTGCAGCTCATGAGCTGGACAGATACCTAATTAAGAAGGCTGTATTGTTAAGAACAAAGCATAGTGGGTCCTGATGAACTGACCACACAAACTTAAGTCGGGAACACCAAGTTCTTATTGCCTTGGTTTAATCTCATGCTTTCAGTTAGGCAGGACAACTAAGCCAAAAGGTTGTCAGAGCCAAAAACCAAGGCAGCAAAAGAGTTCTAGGAAGAAAGAGGAGAAAGCAGGCTGATCCATATATACTAGGAGCATAGAAAGGTTTTCAAAGCTAAACAAAGGAACAGATGGAGATAGACTCAAGTTTTTGAGCTTCAAAACAATATGAAATCATTCTAAGAAATAACCAAGGATGAATTGTTGCTCCTAGAATAAATAAAATAATATGAATCCAGTTTTACCTGACAAAACACCAATTCTGATTACCTGTCTTTTACTCTTCTTGACTTCAAACTTGAATCAGGAAAATTAATGACATATTCATTAATTTGTTTCACTGTTTTTTCTCATCAATTAAATGTATGCAATTTCATTGTGTGTGTGTGTGTAAGGCCAATGTACACCTGTAACATCTTTATTACTTTTAACTTTAACGTGAATTCAACAGGTAGCAGACTTCACATGCAATTAGTGTGAGCCTCAATCAAAGAGCTTTACTGTGTATTCTAACAGGAAGCAAATTGATAGTCCTTTTCTGTTAATGACAGTGGGGATCTTGAGAGCACACACACAGACACACACAGCCTTGATGTTTTCTAGCAGTAACATACATTCTAAAGGGACCATCGAGTATTGCCTTCCATAGGAGAAAAGAGGATAAAATTTTATAGCAGGAAGTAGCTAAGATGATCCTCTTTATAACCTGACCATAAAGAAATCCAACCAGCGGATGATAGACAACAGAGCCCCAGGCTCCATAGAACAACTGGGTCATTTTGACTGCTTCTAAATCGAAGTAAACAGAGGTTTACGTAAAATTGTTTATACTGGCCAGACGCCAAGAACTTCAACTTTAGTGTTGGATATTTCAAAACCTTCATAAATTAATAAATTTTTCCTCCATCATTTGCAGCCCAATGGATCATCTTCTGATGCTTGGGGGGCAATGGGAGACATTTCTGCGTGTGGCAGATCTAGTAAGTTGCTCTCATCTATAACAAGGACATTTCATAACTTCCAAGACTTTGTCTAAAAGGAAACTAGGAAGCAAACAAAAGTGTGAAAAAAGGGACCTTTCTCAGGGATGCAGACAAATATTAGAGCCAATGTTGATTTACTTAGTAAACCAAATGACCCTCTTTGTGATGGTTTTCATATGAGCATTTTTACTACCGTAGTCCTTAATGTTACCTTAGATTATGCCATTTTCCAGGGTTTACCCTTTAGCCTGTCGAGCTCCTCCTTCTGTAGTCAGCTTTCCCTGGGGTGGGAGTGAAGACTTCAGAATAAACACAGTTCTTCTATCAACAGGACTTCATCTTGACTCTCTCCAGAACCACACTATGTTGCAGAAGCCAGTGTCAACTTCCACATGGTGAAGGATGCCACTGTGCCTGAGATCTGGAAAAGAGATCAGGATTATTTCTCAGTCTGCTGCTTTACTTGGCATGCAACTATCATGTTAAGAAAGGGCTAAACAATGTCCTCTTTTATATCAAGACATGGGGCCACCCCCGTCTCCCAGCCAAAACAATAAAAGGAGCATTTGATATGCAATAAAGTGGCTGTCACTCAGATGACCCATCTCCCAAGCCCCGTAAACATGTACCTAAATTTTAAGGGAGAAGGTGGGGGGGGGGAGGCTCAACTTGAGAGAGAGGTTTCACTAAAATCTCTGTAAATCATTGAGTCCCCAGAAGAATTGCTTTTCTTTTCTTGTAATGAATGGAACACAAATACAAAGAAGAGGAATTCTTCCCACTTCAAAGGGAATGGTAGCAGCTTTAGCACACTGCGGAATATAGAAAACCTAGAAGAGCTGTGCTCTATAGCTGTGGCAGGTTATGGTTTCAAAGGAGCCAAGGCTTTGGCTGATGGGTCATGAGAAGTTAATGATGGGTGCCTCCATGTTTCTGAGAACATGGGAGAACATGTTACCCCATGAAAGCATGAGAACAGGGGCAAGCTACTTTACAAGAAACTGAAAATCTCATAGTGGAGGATGAGGTGGTGAAGGGATAAGGTAGAAGTTATGTTCTGTTATGTTTTATAATCCCAGTTTTACATTCTACATTGGTGTGAGGTACATGTGCTTATACAATTTGGCTTCATAATCATTCTGCATAGCTTCCAAGGACCAAGGCTTGAGAGTTCTTCTCTCTCCACCTCACAATAAGCTGTTGCCCAGAAGATCCTCCATGGTTCCATCAGTATCCTATTTCTTCTAGGCCAGAGGAAAAATCAAATTGGCTACCTTTGGACACTTACAACAGAACTTCTATCAGCTGTACTCCTTTTTCCTGTCATGAAACATTGGTTCAGCACAGGTCACCGAATCATAAACCATTAGAGTTGGAAGGTAACCAAGAGATTCTCTGGCCCAGTAATTTTTTTAAACTGTTTTTCATAAAAAGTTTTTTCCAGTGAAATTTTAATCAAAATATAAAATACAGTGGCTATGATACAACTTGGCATTTTGATCACAACTTTTTATTAATTTTACCCAGTAAATAAATATAGATAGTAGAATTAAAAAAGGAAAATCATTGTTTTACAGTCCCTAATGAAGCCATGGATTTAGGCAGGAACCATGAATGGATGCTGAAATCAAAAGATGAAAGATTGATGGGGAGTTTCACAATGCAGGGATCAGGCTGACATCAACAGAGCCCAATGATCATACCTATTATTAGTAAAAGTGGGTTAATCAGCTATGTTGTGCCTTCGGAGGAGTTGCAGCAGGGAGTCCAGAGTATGAGCTATGAAGTACTTTTGCCTAAATAAATAAACAACTAAATAAACCCAAATCTTTAGTTTCCAGGAAATCTAATCACATCAGTTTCCAGGAACTGTGGGTCATAAAAGAGTAAATCAAACAATACCATGAGGAAGCAATCAGCCAAATTCAGAATGTAGGACAGTCTACAGAACAAATGTCCTAGTTTCTCCAATTGATCAAAAGACTATGCAGAGGGCTGGATTATTGCCCAATTATTCACTCCTTTTTCCTGTGAGAGGATTATACATTCATGTGTATTGCTCCTTGGCTAGCCATTCTCTCAAAGAACAGAATATGTTCCTGTCCCATTGATGTTGGCTGAGCTTCATGACTTGCTTTGACCAATGGCAAGTAAGCAGCAGAGACTATGCCATATCCAAGCAAAGTTGTGTCAGCTATGCCATCATCAGCTTTCTTGACCTTTTATTTCTGCCACAACATCATCCTGACACGAATAGCCTGAGTCCCAGAAAAACAAGACACATGAAGAGAGGCCAAAGTACTGCCCAACTGCAGACGATGTACACTGTGGTCGAGAAATTTAAAAATTTAATCCTTTGTGTCATAGCTATTGAGATTTTGTGGTCATTTGTTACCCCAATAAAGCAGGTAAATGTAATATGGAAAAATCACACACAAAAGGAAGAATTATATAGAATTAAAAAAAAAACTGGAGAAATGTAACCACTGAAGACATTTCTTAAACCATGATTGGGCCTCAATTCAAACTATAAAATGTCACTTTGGGCATATCATGGATACCATATACATGACAGGATATGAAGGAAGTCATCAGTAGACAAAATTAAAGACATAAAGTGGTCAGATGAGTGGTAACTTAGAAAGTAAGGTTGAGAAAGCTTCATTCTCAATTATAAGCATGTGTGGTAGAGGGTGGCAGGGGTTTTTATGGTGGAGGGTGTTGATCTGCCCTGGAGAGCGCAGCATGAAGTCGACAACTTTACCACATTCACCCATCCAGCCATCTGCACACAGAAGGATATCCAGTAAAGTATTTGCTTTCCAAGTGAAAAATAACAGGCTTCCTTTTCCTTTAAACAAAGCAAAGTTTTCCTGTCTAAGGAAAACTAGGGCAGCTAATATAATATGGGTACTGGTGCCCAAGAGCAAAGCACTCCAAAATGTAGCATCTAGGGCTTTTCAGCCCAATAATCAGCTCCTCCTGTGTTCATCCTAAAGTGAAGCTCACCAGACAATCAGCCCTGTCCACAGAGGAATGACAAACAGACCAATATTGCCTTATTCTTAGGTGTGAACAGACTACAAAGAGTCACTATACAATTGGGGAAATCTGCAGCACAACAGAGATAAACACAGGAAAAGTGACACCAGAGAAAACAGAAATAACTAGGAAACAGAGGATAATATATTTTTTAAAAATAAAATCTTTCAATTAGCATTCTCAAAGATACTGAAACAAGGTAATGTTCATAAAATAAGAGCAGAATTCTATGAAAAAGGAAAAATTAGTGGTAAAGAAAGGACTGCTGGAAATTAAAATTCAATCCCAACTCCTACCCTGCTCTGTTTTTAACAAAGAAGAAGAAACAAGAAAAGATTATATAATGGAGTACCTCCGAGAAAGGAAAGAGAAATCTGATACTTTCTATCACTGGGAAAGTGAACGAAACATTTGGGAAACCTAAAAGTGGGAAGAAACTGAAGTGGATAAGAGAATAGAATAGCCATTTATCTGACAGAACAGTGGAACTCTAGAGCTTAGTTTAGATCTTCAGTGTTTTCATCACGTCTGGTTTTGTCACCATGTCGTTTCAGACTATATGACATGCACATGTGCAGAAGCAATTTAATGTGATAAGCATATTCTAGAAATGTAAAACCAAAGAAGATTCAGCAGCATATGGAGTAAACCCTCAAGCATCTAATAACTCAGCCAGGCTTTTATTTCTAGACTCGAGAATCTCAAAGTCTAGTATCTACATTCATTGTCAGCTCTTGGTGTATATAGTTTAAGATTAATAACAAATTAAGAATCTCTCTCAGGGACATAAATTAGCTAGAGAAGTTCCCATCATTTTGGTTTTGAAAGTTGAAACTAAGTGATTTTCATATGAGAGCTATGCTTGAAATTTTTATTAAAAGAAAATGTTAGTGTGTTGATAAAAACTCCATTCATACACACTCCCCACTCATTGAGTACATATTAATTCCCTGCAGTACATTATCAAAAAACTAAAGAATATGCCAAAATTACTTTTACACTGGTTAAGTCTAAAAAATGCTTATCAAACTGTATAGAACCCATGGCTAATGATTTGGGGAAAAAATATCCAATAATGAACTTTGAAATCACACGTCATTTCCGGTAAATACACACAGACACACATTTGGGTATAACATGAAAGATATTCTTAGAAAGCTCATGCTAAGTTGTTTATTACATTTGACCTAAAGACTATTTAACATTTTGATTACAAGGCATATTTCAAAAGAAATTGTTCATCTGAGCACACGCTTTGGCTGAAGGAAGCTCCAAGAAGTTGAAGTGATCAACATACAAAAGAAGAGATTCCTTGAAAACAAAGTTGAGTAGATATTAACTTTAAATGATTTTGACCTCTGTCTAGGCTTTAAGTAAAAAAGAAAAAAATCCACGTGTATACTAA
This sequence comes from Cacajao melanocephalus, assembly GCA_963573385.1. Classification (NCBI taxonomy): domain Eukaryota; kingdom Metazoa; phylum Chordata; class Mammalia; order Primates; family Pitheciidae; genus Cacajao; species Cacajao melanocephalus. Next base: position 9,827 of record CAUYLG010046701.1, on the reverse strand, counting down.
AGAAGAGAAAGGCTTTTATGAATTCTAAGAAAGGGTACTGTCAAAAAAAATAGATAATCTCAGGGGAAATTAGACCACAGATGCTGGGGAGTCCTGGAAAGGCTCCCAGCTGCACAGGCCCCTCCAGGAGCAGCAGCTGCACAGCCAGTGTCTGTTCACAGCAGGAACCCATGGCTCTAAGCAGCAGCCAGGAGATGGATGCACACGTACAAATCCACTCGGCGTGGTTATTCACCAAACTGCCCCAAAGGCCTTCACCAGCCCCACACACCAACCCCACCTTCCACGGGCCTGAGACAACCTAGGAGGAATTTGGAGAGCCTCTGATTTATGGTGGTGAAGCTTTCCTTTCTTTCCAACCTGCTAGAAGGAAAGAAGCCAAACGAAACACTTCTCATACACAGACTTCTAAGCCACAGGTGGCATTTGCACCTAAGTTATATCTTCGACTTGGCATACACACAGGATACACTTTCCTTTAAAGTATTTAAATAATTTTCTAGAGACATCAATATGCCCAACCTGTATATTTTCTAGTATGATCCTTCTGTTATTTCCATGGAATAAATTGACAGACAGCTGTAAGAGTGTGAGTTTAAGAATAATGTTTTAAGAGTGTGTGTTCTGGAGTCTGATTTCCTATGTGTTCAATGAAAGCTCTGGCATGCATGGGTTCTATGACCTTAGGAAAGTTACTTCAGCAAACTAATTTTCAGTCTGCCAACCTGAAATAGAGATGAAGACAGTGTCAACCTTACGGAGTTTTTATGAGGATTGAGATAATCTCAACAAAGTTGGGGTATTCCTCTGCCCAGAGGTTTTATGCTTGCAATTAAAAAAAAAAAAAAAAGCTGCAACTCAAAATAGTGAAAACAATAAATAAATGTACGTTTCATATAACTTGGAATCCAGAAAAGCAGGCTTCAGCACAAAATGATTGACAATTCAATGGGCTGCCCCAAATCCAGGTTCTTTTCCTCTCTTCTATGCTATTCTTGGCATTGCTTTCATCTCAATGCTGCTCTCTATTTTGATCACATAATGGCGGCCCATGGACAGCATTATGACCACCTGTGGCATTATTTCTTGTTCATGTTCAGTAAGAGAGGGTGAGGCAAACTTTCCCAGAAGCTTTCCAGGAGACTTCCCTCATCCTTTGGACCAGAATTAGGTTCTGTGCTCATTCTAAAATAGTCACTACAGGGAGACCAGGATCACCAAGCCTGGCACAGACTCATCTTTGCAGGAGAGATGGATAAAGGGGAAGATTACTTACAGATTCTGTAAAGGTTAGTTTTTATTAGCATTATTGTCTACATTATGAATGCGCTTGTAGATTTACAGGAAGCTTTTCTAAAGATGCAACTGGTTATTGCTGCAAAGGTCTTGAAATGACAAACACATTTTATTTGTTGTGTCACTTCAGATTGATTTCTAGTGGCTGTCTAAAGTGGTATATAAGAAGGATTCAGGGGTTCCAACTGTGCTGGGGAGGAGAAGGAAAAATGATTAGTTATACGAATTGGCCTGGAATGGAAGATATGGCCTCATCGTTGCCATGGGTAGGACTGAACAACTGGGTTCTGTTTCATTTACAGGCTTTTGCTCTGCCACTTTTTAAAACTTTAAACAATATAAAACTTCACTAATATGTCCTCAGGCTTTTCTGACTAAAACCAGAAGCACATCTTCCCCATGGAAAAATTAATTTCTGAGAGAAAGATTTCTGAGAAAGTGAGTTTCCTCAACAGCCCAATTCAACGACTATTTCCTGAGCACTAACTTATTTTCTATGTTGTGCCAGGTGCTAAGCAGGATACAGAAAACGTGTAAGACACAAACTCTACCCTTAAGACATTTCCAATCTATCTCAGAAACAAAACATGTGAGCAGTAAAGGGTTAATAGTGGAAAACACCATCTAGAACTCAGAGCGCAAGGAAATTGCTACCGCCATTTTAATTGGCCATGACTAAATTGACCAGGGAGAATCCCATAATTAAGTGCAGTATTGTTTGGCAGAGTGGCATATGGGCTCTGCCTAAATCTGTAATAGGGACTGATAATTTCCATGGAGCAGGCAGACAGATGGCCTGAGTTTTTCAGATTTGGTTTCAATTTCTTCCATGTACTAATCATTACCACTACTGTGACCTTGTATAAATATATATTCTTCCAGAAAAGGAGGGATCTTGAGGCCTGATGAGGAGGTAGGTTTCTAGAGCACTAAGTGTGATAGTGGCTTCTTGGGTTCCTGCACCATCTTCCAACACAACTCTTAGGATTCCCAGTTGAACAGCATTGATCTACCAAAGTGGCTCTGCACCCTTGGCCTTAGAGAAAATGTTATACAGAGAATATATTGTACATCACAAATTCTTACATGCTCATATCAGTGTTACCTATCTATAACTCATTTGGAGCAGCTAAGCCTGCTAAAAATTTACAGGGAGATAATAACAGCAACAGTTAATCACCAGCAGTCACTTAATCCAGAGCACTGTATAGACAAGAAGAGATAAGATACAAAACTGAAAAGAAAATGTCTCTGGCTTACAATACATTTATAATCTGTTAACTTAATACAACATAGACATATAGAAAAAAATGTATAAAGGAACATACGAGACTATTATCTCTCATCTAGGCCCCTACTGTCTCAAAGGCAGATTACGACAGTTGGTTCTTTTGGCTTAATTTTGGTCCTCTCTATACACAACTGTCAGGGCCATCTTCACAAGGTATAGCTTTGGACGTGTCATTTTCTTGGTGGAAAACCTATAATACCATCATAGTGCCTGAAGAAAAATTACCCTCTTGACTTTCAAGGTCCCCACTATCACCTGAAATCTGCTTCCTTCCAGTCTTCCAATCTATTGCCATATAGTGGCCCTCTTTCACTACCCAAATGGCTCCTTTAGCTAAATTTGTTTACTTAAAATATATATTTCCAAATATGCCAGTGACGTTCCTGCCTCCACAGCCTGCTCACCTCTGCATGTAATACTCTTCTTGCCTCTACTTATATGAGTCTTGTTTTTCTTTGAAGATGAAGGCTCATTTCCTACAAAATTATTTTCCCAAGCACAGCAGTTTACAGAATCATTCCCATCTCTGAACTCCAACAGCACTGGCATTTCTTAGGTGACAGGATGAGTTATTACGCATCAAGTTCATGTGTCTTGCCTCCCCACCTTGGTTTTAAGTTCCCTGATGTTCAGTACCTGCCAGATCCTCTCTGTATACCCAAAGCTTAACAAACACAAAATTTCAACAATGCTGTTCATGGCAGTATAAAGTCAGGCACGAAGTATTGAGCCGAGTAAAGGAGTCATCAGTTATAACCAGAATAAACTGGAACTAATTTTTTAAAGGTTTACTAGACCACTGACTTTTAAAATCAGATTTGGAAGAAAGGGCAGGAATGACTGAAGTGTGAGAAGAAGGAAGCAAGAAGGGCGTAGGTTAAAATGGTGGCTGTGGACGTAGAAAAGAATGTGGACATGAAACGGGTGGGCCCGGGAACCTGGCCACGTTCTGATAGTGCAATTAAATCAACAAACCAGAGCAGAAGTGTGGTTGCCAGATGCCCTTCCCATTGCATATCTTGTAGGTGTAACTTGCTTAGGTCTATAGAGTTGACAATTAGGGCCAAGAAAAAGTCATCATGTAGGCTCAAATTCTATCTTTTGACCTTTAAATATTTTTTTCCATTCAATTCTTTAAAATACCATTTCCTTTGGCAAAGTAATTTTTTCCAATGGGAAGCTTGTTGGTGAGTTTTTTGGTCCTCATTTTAACCTTGTTAAAACAACTGGACAGAATTGCAAATGTTGATTATTATTTTGCACATGTATTTATCCTCTTTTTCATGTCCTCAAAACCCTCTCTAAAGTTCCATGTTGTAAAAAAGACCCTATGACTTCCAGATCTTCAGGTTTTCAGTGGGATAGGGTAGGTTACTGTTATGTTCTGATCAAGGGATCAGCCAGGTTCTGCTGAGGCTGCACAGCTGTGACCCAGTCAGCAAGCCCTGACCTCAGACACCTCTTATGCTCAACACTTTAGCCTTAATCCACCTCAGTTCTTCTCCAGAGCAGACATCTGAAGAGTGTACACATCAAACAGTTAGGAAGGTGTGCCAAGGAAGGTATGAATTCTCTCACTTGATATTTCTTAAATTTGTAAACTACTTCCCTACAGTTCTGAGTTACCAGATACCCAAAAGGGGTACAGTTAAGTCTTCATTTAAAGTGTCTTTCTCCTTTAAACTTCACTGTTCAAAACTGTCCATCTGTTTTCTTTACACTTATGCCATTCTCTGTGTATCCACAGTACGAAAGAAATAAGAATGGCAGAACTCAAAATATGGATCTTAGAAATTATGTCTTCAGAGCCCCTGACTCATCAGAGTAATCTGTGACCCAGAAAGGGGATGTGGCCTGGTCAGTGTTACTTGGACAACTTACAATTCTTTAATTATATTAAAAACAAAGATCATTCCTGTAACTTGACTCATGTCCCTAATGTAACTGCAAATTTGAAGAACAATTAATGAGGAACCTTCTTTAGATAGAATGTTTTGCTCCCTCCACATTTGAAACATACTCATTGAATGAAGCCAAAATAAGAATTTCACAAGAAGTCAGAACAAGAATTTTTCATCAAGAAACAATTTTGGTTAAGTTTTATCTGTGGATCAATTACATTTTAATGAGCCCACCTGTATCTTCCCTTAAACTTATATGATGTAAAAAAAATATGACTAAACAGGATGGTCAGGCACCTGCTCTCCCACCTCAAGAATTAGCTTCCTCAAGAATAGTGTTTCTCTGCAGCAGCATTACTGAAATTTTAGGCTGAGTTTTTGTTATGGGGCTGTGCTGTGCATTGCTGGATGTTTATCAGTACCCAGTATCCCCAGCCTCTACTCCCTGGATGCCATTAGCAATCCAATCCCCCTCCATGGTGCCCCCACTTATGAGAACCAAGAATGTCTCCAGACATTACCAAATTTCCCATGAGGAAAAAAATTGCTACCCTCCTCCCAGAGAACCACTAGTCTAGAACGTGGAGGTTATTCTGGGAGGTCCTTGCAGAAGTTTCTCATTAGTGTTTGTGTTCCATACCCTTTACCACCTACTCTACCATTACTGCTGTAATTCCTATCCTGAGTTCCCCCAAAGAGGTTAACATACAGCAAACACTGCCCCTTCATAATGCCTCCTCCAGACAAGGCTTGACAAAGAGTGGAGATCATTAAAAGATGTGAATACCAAGGGGTAAGGCTCACTGGCAGGTGGGGGGAGGGGCACCATAAAGGTAGCCTACTGCAGAAACCACTCAAGAAGTTAAACTCCTCTCTAAGTTTACAATTAATTATGTATTGCTATATAACAAACTATCTAAAATTTGGCGGATTAAAACAATGTCCATTTATGTGGGTCAGAAATTTGGTCAAGGTTCAGCTGGGCAGTTCTTCTAATCCATGTGGCACTGGCTGGGGTCACTCATTCAGTTGTATTCCATTGGTTTCTGAGATGAGCTGGATATCCAAGAAAGCTTCACTCACATGTCTGGTATACTGGTGCTCCTCCAAATGCCCCCCCTCTTTCTCCATATAACTAACTTGGGCTTCTTCAGAGGATGATGTTCAGACATCTAGCATGCCAGTTGATTTCCAACAGCAAAAAAGGAAGATGGCAGACCTCTTAAACACATAGCTTAGAATTGGCATGTGGTTTTAAAAATATGTGCAGGATAGATATAGAAACAAATATAAATGTGTGACTGTGTGTGTATATTTGCATGTATTTCCCCCCTCGTCTGTAAAGGGAACCTAGTCATAATGATATTCCAGTAACAATGAGCACATCTAGCATTCAGATCTTGGTTTGTAAATACCATTTTCTAGCAAAAGGAACAAGGGCTTTTTGGAGAAATGATTAATTCCAGAGCTATAGCAGGAAAAGTGCAACATGATCCCAAACATCTTGTATTGGCAAAAGATAAGAAAGTGTTCATGAAAAGGTAGGAGCGTGTTGAAAGGACATTCAAGTCATGCTGAAGAAGCTCCCAACGGCCAGCTCTGTGGCAATTTAAGCAACAAAATAATCACTACAATAAATTATAACCCACAAAATAAAATGAGTATCAACTGGTCCATATTGATATAAATAAGTGATTAAATAAACAATCAAATGGAGAACGGGCAATTCTTACACTAGAATTACAGTTAATAAATCTAAAAACAGGAAAAATAGAAGTAGAATACCAAAACAATTGTTTAAGGCAAGAATCACTGACATATGCTCAAATTAGTGGGCAAAACTATAATGAAAAAGAGAATATGTGCACATTTTCTACAGTATGCTAGAAAATGCCTCCTCAAAAGATAACACATTCGATCTAATCCCTGAAACCTATAAATATTACCTTACATGGCAAAGACTTCATGGATGTGATTAAGTTAAAGATCTTGAGATGGAGGGGTTATTTTGGATTGTGTGAGTGGGCCTTGAATAGAACCACAAGTTTCCTTACAAGAGACAAGCAGAAGGAGATTTGATGACACACAGAAGATCATGTAAAGGAGGAGGAAGAAAGCAGAGTGAGAGAGAGAAGATGTTACACCACTGCCTGTGAAGGTGGAGAAATGGCTATGAGCCAAGGAATGAAAGGAATACAGCTTGAGATGCTGGACTATGTGAGGAATGGAATTCATTTCTAGAGCCTCCACAGAGAGCACATCCTCTAACACTTTTCTTTCAGTTCAATGATATTGATCAGAATCAAATCCAAAGACTTCTGACCTCCAGATTTGTGGGAGAATTAAGTTCTATTGTTTTACATGACCACGTGTGTGCTAATTTTTGTTACAGTGGCCAAAGTGAACTAATAGTCTCAGAATATTTCCCCACAATATACTTACTAATTACAGAAACAAACAAACAAACAAAAACAAACCCAGGACTTTTAAAGGGAACTTGGAACATACCACCTTTACTATATGATCAAGGTTAAAATGACCAGTAATACAATATCTTAACATCCTGTACCTCCTGTTATGATATACTGTAAGAATCCAAAATCACCTCTGAAATTTCTTGCTAAAAATGAATAATCTTGATCTAATAATGATGCATTTCACACAAAACCAAATTAATGGACATTCTACAAAATAACTGCACAATACACTGAAAGTCATAAAACAATGAAAGATTCGAGACTGACCCAGATTGGAGAAGACTAAGAAAAAATTACAACTAAATGTGATGTGAGATCCTGGAATTGATCCTGGATGAGAAAAAAAAATGACATTAGTGGGTATATTCATTTTCTATCACTGTGTAGCAAATTACTTCCAGCTTGGAGGCTTAAAACAACAGCCATTTATAAGATTACAGTTCCTTAGGTCAGAATTCCGGCATGGTGTATCTCTACACAGGGTATCACAAGACTGAAATCAAGCTGGCTTGGCTGTGTTCTTGTCTGAAGCTCTGGAAATGGATTCGCTTTCAAACTCATTCAGGTGGGTTGGCAGAATTCAGCCCCTTGTGGTTGTGGGACTGAGGTCCCTGTTTTCTTGCTAGCTGTCAGTTGGGTCCTCTCTCAGCTCCTAGAGGCCACCTGCATTCCTTGCCATGTGACTACTTCCAGGCATGGGGGCTTTCCACATGTCAAATCGCCTTTGTGCTTCAAATCTGAGGCCTAATGAGTTTGACTTCTAGACCCAGGCTTAAAGGACTCATGTGATTAGCTCAGTCCCACCTAGATAGTCTCTCTATATTAAGACCAACTGATTTTGGACCTTCACTACATCTACAAATTCCTTCCATAGCAGCACTTATTTAGTGTTTGATTGGATAACTGGGAGAGAGTGTGTGTACATCAGTGGCTGGGAATCTTGGGGACCATCTTAGAATTCTACCTACCCAAGTGAGACAACTGGTAAAATTTGAATAATGTTTATATGTTAGCTAATCATATTACATCAATGTTAATTTTCCAGCTTACATAATGTTACATTGGTTATAGAAACTAGATGAAAGTACATGGGAATTCTATGTACTATTTTTGGCATTTTTTTGTAAATCTAAAATTATTTAAATTAAAGTTTTTTTAAAAAAAAGCAAGCATGGCCAGGCTCAGTGGCTCACACCTGTAATGCTAGCACTTTGGAGGATGAGGTGAGAGGATCACTTGAGGCCAAGAGTTTGAGGCTGTGCTGGCCAACATAGTGAGACCCCTACTTCTACAAAAAATATAAAAATTAGCTCTGCATGGTGGTGCATGCCTGTAGTCACAATTACTCAGGAAGCCAAGGTGGAAGATCGCTTGAGCCCAGGAGTTTGAGACCGCAACATGCTATGATTGTGCCACTGCACTCCTGGATGACAGAACAAGAGCTCACCTCTTCAAAAAAACAAAAATAAAGCAAGTCACAAGACTAGCTCAGCATCATGGAATACTATGCAGCCATAAAAAGGAATGAGATCATGTCCTTTGCAGGGACGTGGATGAAGCTGGAAGCCATCATCCTCAGAAAACTAACACAGGAACAGAAAACCAAACACCCATGTTCTCACTCATAAGTGGGAGTTGAACAATAAGAACACATGGACACAGAGAGGGGAACAACACACACCAGGGACTGTTGAGGGGTGGGGGGTAAGGGGAGGGAACTTAAAGGACAGGTCCATAGGCACAGCAAACCACCATGGCACAATTATACCTAAGTAACAAACCTGCACGTTCTTCACATGTATCCCATTTTTGTTTGTTTGTTTGTTTGTTTAGAATAAATAAAGAAAAAAAGAAGACTAGCTCAGTGTCAAGGGGAGGAGAATTAAAGCTCATCTCTTGAAAGGAAGAGGGACATGTGCATATAGGGAGGGAGGAATTGATGGTGACCATCCTTGAAGGTTATTACAGACACTATGAGTAATGAAATAACTATGACCAATTTCTGTCTCATAGAACTTGTAATCTGGTGGGTGAGAGGATGTCGATTCAGCATATATTTGTTATGTATCTCCTATAGAGGAGGCGCCATGATAACAACTGGAGATAGAATAGTGACTACAATACTCACAATTACATTCTACTTTAATAGAAGAGAAGCACCAGTACCCAGGCAACAATAGCTCAATGTGTGACAGCTGTTCTGGTCAGATGAGCACAGGTGACTAAGATAGCAAACAACATGCAGACAGCACTTCTACTTGTGCTGATCAGAAAGAGTTTCAATCATGGCTTAACAGACAAACATGAAGATGTACTTCTTTCCTGCTTCTGCTCCAATATTTGAAAATGTTTCAACAAACAAAAACCAAAAGAAGTTATCTGTTCAATCCACTACTGTATCTTCTCATTTCGTGGGACTACATTTTTTGTTTAATTTGCTTACAGAGTAGGTTTTTATGTAAATGCATGTTTTCCCACTAATGCAATTTTTAAACTACTACTGGAGTCATATATATAATTCTAGACATCTCTCATACTTATTTGTCCAAGAATCTGAAATTTAATTGGAAATACATTTCACTCATTTTCTAACATTTTTCAGAATTTCTGGTAAGCCAGTGTTTATAAGCTTGTAAGAGATGCTCTCTCTCTCGCTCTCTCCCCATATATATATATAGAGAGAGAGAGAGAGCGAGAGAGAGAGAGAGTGAGAGAGAGAGAGACAGCATGTATGCATACGTGCTTAAATATTTGAAAATGTTTTATAAGCTTATAAGAGATGTTCCTATAAGCTTATAATATATATCATGTATTATATATATGGAGAGAGAGATATGGAGTCATATATATGGGGGCATGTGA